>PVJN01041874.1:0-18530 GCA_004026805.1 Lasiurus borealis | reverse complement strand
CTTCAGTCCACAGGCCGATGCTCTATCCATTGAGCCAGTGGTCTGCAAACTCATTAGTCAACAGAGCCAAATATCAACAGTACAATGATTGAGATCTCTTTTGAGAGCCACATTTTTTAAACTTAAACTTCTTCTAACGCCACTTCTTCAAAATAGACTCGCCTAGGCCATGGTATTTTGTGGAAGAGCCACACTCAAGGGGCCAAAGAGCCTCATGTGGCTCTTGAGTCGCAGTTTGCCGACCCACAGCACTGAGCCAAAGCCAAACAGGTTAGGGCGATCATACCGCTTCTTGAGCTCCAGTGTCTCAGTAAGCTTTCCGTTACCTTACAGGCATGGACAAGACCTCAGCACCTTGGTACGACACACAAGGACTACCCCGTAGGTCCTTCCCCAGTCTTTTCAACCTTATCTGTCCATCTCCCTTATACATGCTACGTAGCAGCCATAAACAGCTCTGCCAATTCCCCCATATTATGCCCTTCCACACCCTCACCTCTATCGACACGCAGTTGTCTTGATTTTGTCCCTGGGAAAGTCCTGCCCTTCTTTCTGTTCTCAGCCCCCACGCTGCCTCCTCTGCAACGCTTTCCGTGCCTCCTCCGGGCAGAACTGGGCACTCTTTCCTCTCCTCCCAAGTCCCCACAAGCATGCATACCGCTGAAGCAGCTTTTGTACTGTATTCTGTGTTTGCTTTTTGACATGCTAATATATTCTACTAGACCACAAACTCTTGGAGGACAAATACCATATTTCTTCATCTTGATTTCCAAGCTTCTAACCAATACTGAGCACTTAGAAGGCCCAGCCCCTTTCCCCAGCCTCTCTGTACCCACCATTCAAAATTCCCGTCCCGCAGGAGAATGAGCAACTCCCTGAGGAAGTCCTTGAGCCACTGCTCCAACCTCTTTCTCTGACCTCACTGCTCAGTGTGTTCCTCTCCCCCACTCCATGCTCCACTCGTGCGTAACTATTTGGAGTTCCCTAAAGCACAACCTTCCGCAAGCATATTTTCTCTGCCTCGTTAACCTTTCCCCTTTTCTTTCCTTAGAGAGTTGCACCTCTCTGTCACATCTTCTTGAAACTCTTTCCTCAATCACTCCAGTGTGGGTTAGTTTTGTCTGTGTGTGTGTTCAAAACCCGTGTCCACCTTATCTATCTTAGAAGCTGCACTGTAACCATGTGTTTATTTTTCTGTCCCATTAGCCCGAGAGAGGCTTGAGGGCGGGAGACGTGTCCTGTGTCAGCACATAACACCATGGCTGGGACATAAAAGGTGCTCAGAAAAGCTTGCTGAATGAACAAATGATGATTAAGCGAATGAATGAAGGAACTTGACTGCAATCACAGCTTGTTCTACTCGACACTCTGGTAGTCTCTCTTCTTACCTGAATGTGTAAGTCTTGGTGATCCCACAAGGCAGTGTCTTGCCAAGCGGCATTAAGGGAGCTGTGATCCGGAGACCAGCACCTTCCAGGATCACGTCGTGGGCAGATGGGTGTCTGCCTCCCCTGTCCACACGGTAGTCAAAAGACAGGCTTTGCCCATAGCTCACCTGTTGATTCCCAAGAAATTTGGCTGTGAAATAGAATTTGAAGAGATCGAGATCAGTGTGAAGCTGGAGAAGCAAACCAGGGAGCAAGTCTGCATTTATGTTGGCCATTTCTGTGGGAGTCCTGTATTATCCACCTGCCCCCCTGCCCCAAACCACCCGTCAGAAGAGACAGTTCATGGCACTGGACATGGCTACTCTGCTGTCAGCTACAAAGATGGGTTAGTTATGGAAATGCTAAAAGGGCCTCATTATCACACAGTTCCATCTATTCGATCAGGGTTGTGGACCACGGGTGGTCCATGAGGTCCAAAGATTGGTGCTCACCATATTAGATGATTCATGGCATGAGCCTGGGACAGATCAATATTGCCATTCATTACCTAATGCTTTAGAGCAGGGGTGGGGAACCTTTGTTCAGACACAGACCATTTGGATATTTACATAATTTGCGAGCCATACAGAATTATCAATTTAAAAATTAGCTTGCTACATTTGGTCAAACAGTTAATTAACTCACCCCTAATGCCCTGACAGGGCCAGGCCAAATGATTTCATGAGCCTTAGATGGCCCGCAGGCCGGATGCTCTGCTGTAGAGTTTTACAGAATGCTTTCACAGACACCATTACATTTGATGGCAATAATACTTGGAGGTAGGCATTTCAATTCCCATTTAACAGCTGTGAGCACTGAAATTTGGAAGGTTAAGAGGATAACTCATCCAGGAATCACATATCAGCTAAGAATGTGACTAGGATTAGCATGGTCACCAGAGCATTGCCATCCAGCTTTTCTATACCACTGACTATTTTTAAATCTTTAAGTGCTCAATGCTTTGAGAAATGCCTTGTTTTTGCTTTTCCAACTGCTTCTCAACAGGCCCAGAGATTTGACCACAGTCCCTATACCTTGTCTTGGTGGGAAACCTAGAAACTTCCCCTTCAATTAAAATAGGACCCTCACCCAGGGTCTGATGGCCTGGACACCCATTCTGCTCTGTTGTGCCATGACTTTGTCAAGTTGGACTGAAGCCTCCACCATCAGCTGCAGATACTGCTGCCCTGAACACTAAGGAACATGGTTTCCCTTCTCCAATTGCTCTCCTCTATCCTCACTTCCTAGTCCTCAAGGTTGGCTTCTATAGGACAAAAGCCATACATACCAGGAGCTACAAAATAGACAGGGTCCGATCGTCGTGCTGAGCTAAACACGTCCCGGTGGCGCTGTGACCAATGGAGCTTTGCAGGAGACCCATTTCTTTGGACAGCCTTCCAGCCATCAACATCTGGAAGACAAATAAAACCACTAGGTATTTAGACAAACCATCTACTGAGATAAATAAGGCAAGATGTGCTTGCCAAAAAGTCCTAGTGGTGAGTAGCAAGTGGGGTTTTCTTAATATTTCCACCCTCATGTCCAGTCCTCAAAACTCCCCAGGCACCTCTCTGCTTGGGGCTCAACCTCATCTGCTCTTCCCACAGCAGCATGGACTTCTAGTCTTTGTGTCCCTTGTGAGAAGAGAGCACGTTTTCATCTGCCTATAATTTGGAATATTATTTTATTGACATAAAAAGTGTCTGGCCTTAGTGAGGAAAGAGGGTCCAGTATGTTCAAAGGGAAATTAGAGTTGGAATCATCTGGATCTCCCCTGTTTTTATGGTGCTTTGTAGCTTGGGAACTAATTTCACATAAATGAACTCATTTAATGTATATGAAAGGAGTATGATTAGTGAGTGTGAGTTCCAGGAAGGAGCTCATAAGAGCCCCTTCCCCCACACCCAATCCAATGAATGACTCTTTGTGGTTTTGAAACAGCTGGGGATGGGAAATGCAGGGAGAAGAAACCCCGGTCTCTGTGTAGTGATTCTTTTAAGCTATTCATACGCTGGTATGAGTAACCTGTTTAGCTATAACTTTTTTAAGATACCAGAGTCTGCCTGATTGGCCTGTAATAATAATGCACATTAGAAGCTAGAAGACAGCTGCTAACGGTGACTCCAGACTCCCATCCTGTCGATGGCCATGTGGTTATCTGTCAGCACAGAGCCCCATACAATGTTAAAAACAGAAATTCTAGAAAACAGGGGACTTTACCCTGATGGAAGTCAGAGGTGATTTTATGGACGCTGTAGTCCCCAGAGCTGTGGCAGCTGGCCGAATGCCCGTAGCAAAAACACTGGGTACAGCCCTCCGGGTTTCCTCCATCCAGGTGATAGTACCCTGGTCGACACCTGTGGAGCGTTTTAGAAGTCAGGACAAGCTTTTAGGTTATTTCTTAGTCCATGTAGAGAATATGATGACTGATTTTTCTACTTTCTCTCCCACCCAGACCTATTCATTTCCGGAGGGGGTAAATAAAAATTATCCATGCCACCCCCACTCCTAGACTACCTGGGGGGGACAATCACAGCCCACCCTAACCCCACTCCGCCCCAGTGACAGAGCATGGCGAGCATTCACTTTCTCTCCCTCTGCTAGAGCAGAATCATGTGTGAAATGTAGTGATTTCCCCAGTCCCCGTGAGGAACTGAGTGGAGGTTATATGGGCAAGACGGGGCGGGGCGGGGCAGGGCTACGCAGAGCTGAACTCATCCGGGAGTAAGGGCTTAATGGGGACAAAAGGGGAGGGGAGGCCAGGAAAGGAAAGCAAATGTTCCAGTCCCAGCACTCAGTTAGCCCAGTGACCCCAACTGGTGTCAGCTGGCATCCCTGCCCCTTGTACCCAGGCTCTGGCCCAGTGAGGAAAGGGGCAAGTAAGGCTATGACAAAGGATGGCTAGAGACTCTCTACAGAAGCAGAGTGGGGGCTAGAGTTCCACCCCTCTCCTGGCTCGCGCTGTCCAGGAGGTTCTTTGAGGACCACAGCGGCCACACAAGTCCCAGATGTTGGGGTCACAGAGAAGAGGAAAGGGGAAGCTAGGGAGGACTCATGGTTTTCTCTGTTCAAGTTTACTACATCCTTCTACATGAAATAACGGTAGTTTCAAGTATCATTTATTGAACACTTCAAATGATATGCCAGGCCCCTGATGTGTGCTCTCTCACCCCTACTCTGTGAGATAGCAATTGTTATTTCCAGCTTTCTCAGATGAAGAGACCAGGAGAGGTTAAGAAATTTGTTCATTCCTCTGGTAAGTGGCTGAGGCAAGATGCAAACTCGAGCACATTTATTTCTAATCCATGTGGTCTAACTCACTGGACCATAGGTCGGGAGTATGCTCATTGTGCAAAATCTCAGAAAAGCAAGTTGGCTGTGATGCTTCAGAGAACAGCTGTACGTAAATAGGCATAGCCTTTTCTCTATAGGACAAGGTGTTTTTTTTTAAAAAAAAATCATGGTTTCTATGCAGGAAACCTGTGTAGATTAAAAGAAATTTAAAATCAAGGAAGAAAAGAAGCAAGAAGGGAAAGAGAGGAAGAGAAAAGGAGGGAGAGAAAGAGGGAGGGAAAGAGAGAGGAAGGGAAAAGGGAGGGAGGGAGGGAGGCAGGGAGGTCCAGAAAGGGCAGAGAGGGCATGACAAAGAAGGGGAGGAAAGTGAAGGGAATCAGGCAACACTAACTACTGGCTTTTATAGGAATTCATTTGCATAACAAATCATGAAGAGAAGTAAGGAAGCGATCACCCTAGAAGTCAGAATAGTGGTCGCTTCCAGGGAGGAGGGAGGAGGGCGGGTGTTGTTGGGCTGCCACATTTTCAGCAGAGGACTCTCCTACAATTGGTGCTGACAACACTGGTTTTATGTGGCTCTCTCTTTCTGTGTTGTATTTTGAAATTAAAAACGTTTTCAAAAAGTGACTCCTCTTTGAACTCTGAAGCTGTGTTTCCTTCTCCCCACCTCGGCAGCAAAGAACCCCCTTGAAAAGAGAGCTTGGAATGTGCCTGGCATTTCCTCTGCCCAGGTAGGAGTGATTGGCAGGATGCCAAAGAACTGCTTTCTTACTTGGGAGGAAATGAAGAGGAAGCCTTTAGCCCGGGGCCTCGCCACAGCCCAATGCTCGCCCCACTGCTTGCCACAATCTCGGAGGGCGGGGAGAGGACAGAGCTTTAAGTCTGAGCAGTGACTACACAGGAATGTCCTACTGCAGCAGCTGAGGGTGGGTCTCTTCTCTTGGGGCCACCTGCCCAAGCTTGGCATGGGGCCTGCGTGCTCTTACATCTCCCCCGTTCGTGTGTGTGCATGCAGCCACCATGCCATCCCTGGGCGGGTCCTTTTCTGCACACGATGGTTAAATATGGCCATACCCTGCGATATTCCCTCTTACAAGAATTTTCCCAACGTGTTTAATTAGGTCAGGCCTTTCCTGGGAGCAAGATGAGTCATGTGACCTCGTCACTGCACACCACCTGGTAGCTGAGCACCTGGGATTCGGAGCCAGCTGGCAAGGGCACTCACTGGGGCCCTGGGCCTCTACTGTGGTGCAAGCGAAGAGAAGGAGCCACAGCCAACGCGTGGAGTCCAGTGAGATTTGGGGGCTCAGTTGTATTTCCTTTTTTAAGCTTCGTTTTGGAGGACAGAGCACAGGAAGAAGGTCATCAACATGTGTTAAGTGTCTCTTTCCCATAATTGCACTAGAGGATGATTTATGCTAGTGACCAAGGGCCTCCCCCTGCTGTGCCCATAGGGCCCGCGTTCACAGACCTATCACAGCGCTCCCCGGTGACAGCCGGCTTGCAGACACATCGGCCTGAGTCACAGGGCCCGGAGACGCCAGCTGGGTCACAGTCACAGTTGGGGTCTCTGGGAAAGAAGAAAACAAAAGTTTGGGATGTGTTTCCAAATGCTTTGCCACTTTAGACATAAAGATCAAGTGCTCATCAGCCAATGTCACAAACTGGAGCAAATCTTTCCTCTTCAGTGAGATCTCTCTTAACTCTCCCTGTCCATCCATGCTCATGCCTCGCCGGCTCTGTACAGACTCATCTGTCTATGCCAGAGCTACTCCAGGGTGGTCTGGGTGGCAGCCTGTCCATGACCTGTTTGCTCCCTACCCCTAAAGACAGGAGGGGTTTTGTGCCAGAATGTAAGCCTAACTCATCACTAATCTGTCTAGTTTGGTTGACTGTTTGATTCAGTTGATATATATATATATATATATGTATATTTAAAGTATTTGTTTCTTCATTGTTTAATTCAATGACATCTGCTTTTATTACGATTAATTCCATCTATTTGCTATTTTAATTCATTTAGTTCTTTCTTTGGGTAACTCTTTTTTTGAGATATAATTCACAAGCTATGTAATTCACCCATTTAACGTGTACAATTCAATAGTTCTTAGTAGATTCTCAGAGTTGAACATCCATCACCACAATTTTAGAATATTTTCATCACTCCAAAAAGAAGCCCGGTATCCATTAGCAATCCGCCTCCATGTCCTAACCCAGCCGAGGCAGCCAGTAGTCAGCTTCCTGTCTCTGTGGATGTGCCTCTTCTGCACATTTCCTGTGAATGGAATCATACAATATGTGGCCTTTTGTGTCTAGCTTCTTTCACTTAGTATGTTTTCAAGGTCCATCCATGTCATGCCATGTATCAGTACTTTGTTTCTTTAGGGGTGAATAAAATCCTATCATGTAGGAATACTATATTTTATCCATTGAACATGTGTGTACTAGTTTCTGTGAAGATATATTCATATCTCTTGAATGGAAGTGCTGAGGTTAGCTGATTATTTTTTTTTTGGCAAGACTTTCTCAATAAATTTCTTCATTATTTAATGTTGGCACAATCTCCTTGTCTTGTGCAGACCAGGGCTTTGACTCGTAACTGGTCCCTGCCAGTCAAAGCACGGGTCTTTGTCACTCAGTTTAGAACACAATTATGTAGTGATCTCATGGATCCAAAACCAAGTGTCATCTGTACTCTACTGATCTGCTCCTCCTCTGACTGCCCTATGATCCCATCCAAATCCTGCCCAGACTTGAACTTGACTCCTTCCTCTCCCTTACATTCCTCATCCAACCAGCTGCCAAGTCCTGTCAGGCTTCCTGAAGATTTCTTTGCCAGTTTTCACCTTTAATTCCCATGGTATCCTCCCTTTCTTAGCCCCTCCATACTGTTTATTAGACCCTTTGATGGACATTATACAACATCTACTGGCTGCTAAGCACTGGGGAGACTAAGACATGAGGAATACCCCTGTTTTCTTGGAATCTCAGGGACAGTAAAGCAGGGAGCGGCTGTAGCTGAGCTAGAACACCCTCTATGTGCCTCCTACAGGGATGCAGCAGTGAGCAAGACAGAGTCATAATGGGACTCAGATTCTAGCGAGAGAGACAGACAGATGAGCACATATAGAAAATGAGAGATTTGAAGTAGAATAGCAGAGTCAGAACACGGAGGAGTGGGGACTGGACAGGGAAGGCCTCTGTGAGGAGATGGATGTGGTGGGGATGGAGCCCAGGAAGCTGTGTGTGGCTGGAGTTGGGGGTTGGGAAGGGCAGTGCTCTAGGCCAAGGCCAAGATCACATACACTTGGCTCCTTTGGAGGAAGGAAGGAAGGCTACTGCGCTGGAATGCAGGGTGCGGGGGAAGATTGGTGAGAAGTTGGGGGGACTATGACTGAGGTTGGGGCAGGAACTCGCAGAGTCCTATTGGCTTTGATGAGAAGTCTGGACTCACTCTGAGTGGGAAAGGGAGCTAACAGGACTGCAGGCAGAGGAGGGATACCATCTACTTGTGTTTTAGGAGGGTTCCGGAAAGGAATGGGGCCCAGTGAAGGAGCAGATCAGTAGAGTACAGATGACACTTGGTTTTGGATCCATGAGATAACTAAGGGTCTCTGAAGATCATCGAAAAGGGGGCAGGGAGGCTAGAAGAGAACAATCTATGCAAAGGCCCGGAGGGTAAGAGAACATGGGAGAGTGACGGCGGGGGCAGACCAAGCATGGCTGGAGGGATCTCATCTGGGCAAGGGGACACAAACCCTCCGCAGGCAGCCTTCTAACTAATGGCTTCACTGCCAAGCTCCCCCTACTCTCAGCCACGCCAGCGCCTTGCCCACTCTGCATCTCTGCGGACAGGATATGTGATTTACAATGCATGCTCCACCTTCTCCCAGAGAAGAAAGTCAGGAGGAACAGAAGCTGCTTCAAACTAATGGAGATCAAAGTTATACACAACAGTTCTCTACTCCACGCTCATTTGGGTTGGAACAGGTCTCAGGTAGGAATTTGAAGATTCTTACCTCCATCGTTGTTCATCTAAAGGGGACAATTGTCAGGGTGCAGAACATGGGTTTCTGAGCCAAGATGCTGGGTTTGACTATTACATCCACCTTCCCTAGCAACATGGGACAATTTATTTAACCTCTCGTGGAATAAATTTCTTATCTTTAGCCTGAGTATAATGGTAATCCCAACTTCTTAAGGTTATTGTGAGAGTTGAGATAACCCACATGAAGTTCTCAAAGCAGTGTTTGGCACCAATAGGTACTCAGGAACCGTAAGTGGTCACAAGGGTGAATGTAGTTGTCATTATTCATGGCAGAGGCAGCGACGGTGGGCACGGTACTCACAGCAGCCTTTGGTCTTGGGTGCACCCGGCATCAGTGAGTGTGTGGAAGCCTGGCAGACATCGGTCACACTTGTCTCCTGTCACACCTGGCTTACAGCTGCATCGTCCGGAGTTGTCACATCGAGGGCTGAGAGAACCTGTAACCGACAAGATAGGGGAAAGGAAAGAAGAGGAGGAAACGGGTAATTTATACACTGTTAGAGAGCACTCTAGGGGACAATTAATACTATGCAATAAACGCCACCTGCTCCCTCAAGCAATTCCCACATCCTCTGAGCTTGCATCTGCCCACCAGGGAGAGTTTTAACAGCAAAGGATGTCTTCTCCCGGGAAATGAGTAGAAATTACTCCTGAAAGTGTTTTAGTGCATCTATCTGCCTCCTTTCATCACAAAGTAGTGTGTAAGCCACTGCTTTTGAAAACTTTGTCAGATCCTCAAGATCTTCAGAAGGAGGGCATCTGTGATTGTGCATGGCCTCCTGGAACGAGTGGGCATGAGGAAGTGAGCTACATTCTCCCTTATTTCTGGCAGGCAAAAGCCGTCTTTGAAGGGTTAGTGTTTGAATGGTGTGATTTTTTTTTTAAGAGGACAAAAAAGCCTCTGAACCAAAAATATCTTTACCAACCCGGAGGGGCAGAAATTCTTGTTGTTGGACCATCGCTCCTTGAGAGGAATGAAGGACGTAGGCCTCTTACCCAGGTTGGTGCACTAGAGCCCTTGCTCTGTGGTTAATTTTTTATAGACGTGCTCCTCCTTGTAACTGAGTCCTCTCAGAGGAAGCGTTGATGAGAGACAAGGGGTGCTGGGTAACAAGACGTGCCACTCCATCACCTCTGGAGCCCATCACCTCGCTTTCTGCCACGGAGTTCACCGGGACCTCGCCTCTCATCTTTGCTTCCCTGCTCTCCAGTCTCCATACAGAAGCCAGAGTGCTCTTTCTCAAATGGAATTCAGATGACATTATTTGTCTAAGTCCTCCGGTGGCTTCCCCCGTCAGCAGGATAAAATGCAAACTCTGTACCATGGCCTGCAAGACTAAACCTCTCTTACCTCATCTCCTACCCGCCTTCCCTAAGTTCCAGCACCCAGCGCTTCTCGCTATTCCTAGAAGGTGCTAAACTGCTTCCCTCCTCGGGGCATTTGCACTCGCTGCTCCCTGGGCCTGGAATGCTGTTGCCCCAGAACTTCCCTAGGTTGGCCCATTCTCAGCACTCAGGTGAAGCTTGAGTAATTAAATATTACTTCTCTAGAGAAATCTTCTTTAACCCTCATTATCTAAAATATCCATCCCACCCCTACTCCAGTCCTTAGCCCTGCTTACTTATGCTGAGTTAGCTCATGTTCTCAGCTGTGTCTCCAGCACCCAGCACCCAGCCCAGCCCAGAGAAGGGGCCTACAACTTCTCTGAAGTGATGCACATATGCCAAGAAAGAGACAGGGCTGTTGTGCAAGCACGTAGGAGGGAGCCAAACAATGAGGTGGAAACTGGCTACAGATACACCTCACCTACTTTATTTTTTATTTTATTTTTTTAAAGTATAGTTTATTGATTTTTTACAGAGAGGAAGGGAAGGGAGAGTTAGTTAGAAACATCGATGGGAGAGAAACATCGATAAGCTGCCTCTTGCACACACCCTACTGGGTATGTGCCCGCAACCAAGGTACATGCCCTTGATCGGAATCGAACCTGGGACCCTTGAGTTCGAAGGCCAAACTGGTTAGGGCAGATCTCACCTACTTTAAAATGTTCCTGTGGCTGGCAGAACTATAAAATAACCTGTATAATGCCACTGTGATAATTAGGGTATCCATTCTCTAGCCAGCCAACAGAACACTAACCAGTTGCTGCTTTAGAAAAAGTAAAAAATCTGTTATCCTTTTGGGAACTTTTAATTCATTAGTAGTTACAATTCAAATCAATAAAGGTACTGGATCTGTACCCATATAAAGGCTTTTATGCCACATATAAAACATGAAGTAAATTAGCCACATTCAGAGTTAGAGTCTATGAAAGATTCTATGTCAACTCTGGAAGACTTGGGGGACCTCAGGCATAATAGTCTAAAGTACATTTTTGAGCACCTATGACTGAGTTAAGGCACTATATATATATATATATATATATATATATATATATATATATATATGGTTAGCTCATGCTAACTACCAGTGAATTAAATGCCAACAGAAGGATAAAAGGTCCATTTTGGGGGAACAGGGAACTATCAGACCTGCGGTTTAGAAAGACAACTCCAGAGCAATCTGCAGGGAGGCTTGGGAAGGGGAAGTCCAGCAGGCCCCCATGAAAGGAATCTGCCATGACATGATAGCCTGGAGGGGAGGGGTCTGGGAGGAAAAGAGGAAGGAAACCCTGGGAGAGCCACTGTGGATGAGAAAGAGCAGACTTTGGTGACTTCTGGGACATGAACAATGGGGGTTGGTGGGACAGGGATCACATGGGTGGCACCAATGTCTCGGAGGGCACAAAGAGATGGAATGGGATGCTATTTACCAAAGAGAAGGGCAGGATCTGGGTTGCATCATGAAGAGGAGATCAGAATTTAGTTTAGACTTAGGAAACTTGAGTTTCTGGTGGCATATTAGATGGGAATGTAATTCTGGAACTCAAGAAAGAGGCTGCAGATGAAGTTAACAGGCCAGACAAGGAAGCACTCTGGGAGCAGACAGAGAGGGCAGGGTAAGTGCCTGGCTTAGAAATGGTGCCCCATTGATGAAGGATAGAGGTGACCTGAGAGGGGAGAAGTCTCAGGACAGAGGAAGGCCAGGAAGGAGAGTTAAAGGAGGAGGAGGGTAGGATAGTTTTCAGGATCTAAGGCAGAGAAAAATTCACAAGACAAGAATGAAGAGAGGTTGTTTGTTGGGTTTGACATTTAGAGACAGCCATGCTCTACCAACAGTAAACAGAGCTAAAAACAAACAAACAAAATTATACTCTAATAAGGAACATTCAACAGGAGAAATATATCTTTAATATAATTGAGTTGTTTTTTTAACACAAATGGGTGCCAATCTGGGATTCAGAAACATAATTTTTTACTTTCAAATGAATGGAACATATGCTTTTGACTTCGGAAGATTCCTTCTCCAGTTTTTCAGAAATGAACTAATCTTATAAAATGAAGAAGACTGTACTTTGCTTTTGGATTTGGCCCAAATAATGCCCAAATGGTACTCTATAAAATACCTTTTTGAGGGTTATTAACAGTCACCTTATAAAAATAGGCACTCTGTGTTCCAGAGAGTTTGGGAAACAGTACAGACTAAATCTTGCAGAGATTTATAACATAATACATTCAGTAAGCAGAAAGCTTAACTTTGTAATGCCAGTGTTTCCAAACATTATTTGACATTCTTATAGGAAACACCTATTATTATCTGGAGGAACACAGTGTTCCTTAGGACATTATATATAGATCACAGCTCTAGACGCTGGGGGGTCATGAAAAGAACCCCGGCTTTAAAGTCCAACAGATCTCACTTCAAATACCAGCTCTGCCACTTATTTGCTTGTGTCCTTGGGCAAACTGCTTTCATCACTCTTTGAAGAGGGGATAACAACCTGCTCCTTGGAGAGCTATCCTAAGACTTTGAACTGAAGTACATAAAGTGCCTAATTCAGTATCTGATGCATAGTAGGTGCACAAGAATTGTAGTTTATACATTATTTTAGGCCTCCTTCAAGCCTTGCCAAGTACATAGGCTCTTACCATGAACAGGACAACTTTATTTCATGTTCCAAAATGTCCAAAGTGATAGCACTGCGTTTCCAAAGTGTCTCACTGATAAAAAGCACCTGTCCCAGTTCCTACATCAAGAGCTACTCTCAGGGGCTGTGAACAACTGGGTTTTGAGAACAGATGAGAAAAGCTTCCTGTTTCAAGTCTGTGTCCCAATAAGCACTTTCAGAACTTATAAACATATAGTCTACATGTGTTTGAGAACTCAGGAAGGTATTCTAAGAGGATTAACATTTAAAATTTAAACCAAGAGCGTATAATTCTTCTTGAGAACCCAATGGGTGTAAGTATACACTTGCATTTAAAAATAACATGACTATTATGGAATAATTCTATCCTCTATAATAAAAGGCTAATATGCAAATTGACCAAACTGTAGAATGACTGGTCGCTATGACACGCACTGACCACAAGGGGGTAGATGCTCCAACAAGGGGAGCACTGCTCAGCCAGAAGTTGGGCTCATAGGCCTAAGCTGTCAGTCGGACGTCCCCTGAGAGCTCCCAGACTGTGAGAGAGTGCAAGTGGGGCTGAGGGACACCTCTTCCTCCCCCTGAGTGCATGGATTTCATGCACCAGGCCTCTAGTGTGATAATAATTAAGTAATTCTTATTTAAGGCATGTTTTAAATAATAATTCGAATGTTAGAGACTGAGTAACCCACTGTGAGGGTCATAGATATGTAAAAAAAAAAAGTAAAATTAAGAGAACAAGTCTAATATCATTATTGTCCACACAGATCTCAAGAATTTAGGTGGCATGGGAGGAATAAACACACATGCACACACAGTGAATTTCAAAGTATTTGCAAAAGGGTATCTGGGCTTATATATGTGGTTATAAGAATTAAAGATAATAGGCTGATTGCAGAGCCCACAAAGTCATCACATGAAAATAAGTCTAGTTGCTCTGATTATGAGAAACTAATGTGAAGTCCAAATCTGTAACAGCCTAGGGATTATTCATGCTTTTGGCTTCCTTTGCCATACACGGGATGATAGCATTATTTGGGAAGATGTAGTCTCCGACATTTGAAATTGAATAGACAACAAGGTCCCCTGTGAAGTTATTATTTGAGAATGAAAAATATCCTTTGATTAAGAGGCTGAGAAATCACTTTGGAAATTAATCTTGTGCCACTGAGTTAGTGATCTGTACAGCTTGGGCCCTGGAGCTTCAGTCTCTGCAAGTCTTTAACACTGGATGGAGCATGTTAATACATACATAGAGATCACATAGTATGAGAGTGTTCTAGAAAAACAGAAAGCATTACCCAGATCTTAGGACATAATATGCATGATGGTTTTTTTCCTGAACCTCTAATTATCTGCTACTGTTATTTTTCTTTCACACAGAGGGAATAAAAGGGAATAGTTCCTGATCAAAACACCTGGGTTACAACTTTAGCTCTTGCAAACACTTGCTGGGAAATGTTAGGCCATGAAATTCTTCTTCTAGGTTTCAGTTTCCCCACTGTTAAAAGATATTTGAAAAATTTACTGCTAATTTCAGGATGTTAATAATAAAATATTAACAAATTGCTTTATTGAGGCTTCTTTCTAGGCTGGCATGTAATTGGTTGGGACCCTGACCTCTGTCCTAATAAGAAAAACAATGACATTTCTGTATTGAGTTGTCTAGCACGTGCTTAACAAACGTAATTTTATCCTTACACGATCCTGTGATGTATATAGCATGATCACCCTGTTACAGATGAGGACACTGCGGTCAGTGAGACCTTAAGGGGCATACCCAGTGGGACACACAGTAGTGGCAGTGCCAGGATTTGAACCCAGGCTGCCTGGCTCCAAAACCCACTGCTATCCTCTACATTATGACCTCTGATGCCAGCACATCTGGGGCTAGAACCCACATAGCTCTATAACCTACAAGTTTCATCTCCTCTCTCTCTCTAAGCCTCTGCTACTTCATTTGTAAAATGGAAAAAATAATAGCATCCTCTTCATAGGGTGATTTGTGGGGATTAGATTAATTACTGCATGAAAGCACCTAGAAAAGTGCCTGGTACAGAGCAAGCGGGTAATGCATGCTAGCTATCATACAAGATGTAAGTCACTGCTGGGCTCCACCTTCTACCAAGCTGATCACCCTTAGTCTGGGATAGCTGTTCCCCAAAACAAAGAGTTAGGCTCATTGTTGCTGGATGGGCAATAGATTGCCAGTCCTTCATCACCATCTCTCTGAGCACAGGAGCAGCCTCCTGTTCTACTTTGGGACAATAACCTTGTCCTCAGGCCAGGCTTTCCAGTGGAGCCAATTACATTTCTAATTACACTCTCACCAATCTTTCTGCTGGGATGACCCAACTCCAGTGACTCACAGTGAAGCTATATAACCTAAGGGGACATGGGCTCTTCAGAGAGGTTAAATGCCCATTCAAATGGAATCACTTTTTTTTTTGGGGGGGGGGGTTTCTTGATGAAATTCCTCCATTCTTAGGGAGAATTGCTAAATCCAAAAGATTCTAGATGCGGATTCTCTACCACCAAGCTGAGCAAGCCTGACTCAAACCACATCATCAGGGCAATTCTGGTGACTGGGAAGTGGTTGCTGGGATATGGGTCTGTATCGCCCCCGTTTCCGATGAGGCTCCCCAATACACTCTATGAGCAACTCATAGCTGGACCACAATCTACTACTATTTTCAGATGTATTGAGCGGCTGCTGTGAATTGGTTCCATGTATTAGGCCATAGCCTTTAGGTGGCTTCATATTTATCATATTATCCTACTAAACACCTTCTAACAAAGAAGTGAACCAGACACTGCCAAGGTAATAGACAATAAGGTCAATGAAAAAGAAAATCTCAACTTCTTCAGCAGAACTACCTGTCTCCCTTTATGTTTACTAGCTTGTCCTACTGTCTGCCCACAATGAATCCAGGGCATCACGTGAGTCTGTGTTCAAAACTCCCTCCAGTTCTGTGAATATAGCTCCAGGTGGTGTGTTCAGCAAAACAACAATAAAGAGCCCGCCTATGAACTAGCCACCCTGTTAGGTGCTTCCTATTTGTTAACTCTATTTTTTCTTGTTAACAACCCTTTGAAAGACTATTTATTTGTCCATCTTTTCTGTTGGTAAGTCCCTAGCACCTAGCATTGCACCAGAAACAGACCTTTCTAATCCTTTAGTGTTTTAGAGGCTGGGCAAAGGGGTGGTTGCAGATATGAGAAGCTTTCACTGGGCGAGTGTGAGCTTCCTTTGCGTATGGGTCAAAGACTGTCATCTGCCACGACAAGTAATTCTGGGACTTTTGGTTCTAGAATTCAAATCAATGTGCCCTGAAGACACTAGCTGGCTCTTCTCTTATAAATGTACAATTCAGACTTCAGAAAAACATATTTCTTTTCAGATTGAAACTGACACACACACAAAAAGACCAGTGTTTGGTTAGATTCCCAGTTATTCTAGAAGTTGAACCCTTCTCTCCTAGCCCATTGCCTTCTCCCTCCAACCTGCTCTCCCTCCCTCCCTCCATTCCCCCTCGCCCTCTTCCCCAGCTACCTTTGGAGTTACAGTTGCAGGGTAAACAGCGGTCTCTTTCTCTCTGCCTGTAGAATCCTTCCTTGCACCGCTCGCAGTGGATGCCACCGGTGTTGTCATTGCAGTTGAGGCAGCGGAATCCATGCCCTGTCTGCCTGTGAAGTTCCGGATCAAAGACACACTGCTGGGACTTCCCATTGCAATCACAGACTGGGGATCAGGCAAAGGAAAACATCGTTAGCCAAAAGCACAGAGACAACTCTCCCAGGTGCTGTATTATTAATGTAAGTTATGCATGGGATCTACAGCTTAATTCCAACTACTTGATGGAGTAAGAGAAGGAAGTGAAAGGAGCCAGGGCTGTGACAATTCTCACTCATCTAAAGGAAGGAGCAGTTACACAGTGCTGGTGGGTGTTACCTGGGAGAACATGAATCCAGGGTTACTAACTGTCCAGTTCCTCAAAAGTCTTATGTGTTTTTATGTGAAAGTTTCTGAATTAAATATTTGCAAGAAGTTCATTTTTAAAACCCCATGCAATCCTACAGAAAAAGTGTATGGGCTGGAGACCTGAGGCCTGCCAGCATGTGGATAGTGGTACAACTTTCTAACAGCTGGTGGCTTCATTTTTTCAAGACACACAACACAATATCTGTTCCTCCAGTGATGGTCCATGCTGAGGAGCTAATAATATGACTGGACAGGTATCTCCTGCCCCATTCACTGTGCCTGACATGTCGCTCCCAAAGCCACATATCAAAGAGAGCCATAGCCCCATAAAGAATGACCTTTCCCAAGTGTCTAGGTAAGCTTACCCTGTGGATGTTCACAGGGTGACATCTCCATGTGGGACCTGCACAGCCAATGAGGCAACACGTGGAAATACTTAGCGTAGTACCTGGCACAGAGCAGATAGTAAAAAATGTTTCCTCACCACGTAGAAGAGAAAGATGGTGAGCCTTGAGGTTAAAAGAATTGGATCAGATACTAGTTCTGCTAGTTCCTGGGGCAAATTACTTGAACTTTCTGAATCCTGGCTCTTCTCTTATAAATGTACCTGCATTGTCTGCCTTCCTGGGCTGGTGAGAGGGTCCCACTGAGAAGAGACTATCTAGTCCTTCGCCTACACTACTGTATCACTCCCCCCTCACTCCCTTCCTCCCCCCCCCCCCCCCCCCCCCCCCCCCCCCCCCCCCCGCCTCCTCCCATGGGACAGGCACTGCCTCGGATGGGGAAAGTGCAGCTCTGAAAGGGAAAGTCACTTGACCCAGTGGAGAGCTGGAATTTGAACCCAGCTGATGCCAAAACTCACTTTCTTTTCGCCAGGCACACTGTGTCTATGGGTCATGCAATCCTCCCGAGAGCCTGTTTCTAGAGGCGCCTAGGGCCATGACTTACCCAGAGCACTGATAATAACTTCAACAAATATGCCAAGACGTACTGAGCCTCTGCCCCTTGCAAGCCGAGTCAGGCTCTGAAGACACAAAGGTGACTCCACACATCTCAGAAGCTTCCTGAGCGACTTCCTTACAACAGCTCCTAGAACTCACATGCTGCTTTGGATGCCATCTAATCTAGGGCAAGTCAACTAACATCATTCTAGAGCCCACTCTGTGCATCAGCTCACAACAACACTTTAACCTGAGTTTTACCATCCCCATTTCACAGAAGGCTTAGAGGGAGTAGGTATCTTGCTCAAAATCAGACAGCTAAATGGGCTAAGATAAACTTGCCCTCAGGCCTACCCAACCACAAAACCCTTACCTTTCCGCTTGACCCCCACTTCTCAAGAATCTGGTTTACCACTGAACATAAGCATTCTTTTTATAAATCCAATTCCTTCTTGAATCCTTTCTAATCTAGTACAGTCTCCTGTTCTTTTTTAGACGGTACTGGTTGTTATAAATTATTTTTATAGGGTCTTAAATCTGTCTCCCTCCCTGTAATTTTTACTGTGTATTCTTGTTCTTCCTTGGAAAATCACACACACACACACACACACACACACACACACACACACCCCTGCTCTCTTTTTCATTTATCTATTTATTCATCAGACATTTATTTTAGACATTGTTCTATAAGGCACTGCATCAGCCAAGTCTTTGAATATCTTAAGATAGTAGCTATAGCATCTCCCTCCTTCACCCTTTTTTCTCCAGTTTAAGCTGGAAGGCTGTCACCTCCAAGACCTCCAA
>PVJN01041873.1:0-18541 GCA_004026805.1 Lasiurus borealis | reverse complement strand
TCCCCGCACCATTAATCCCCCCTTACCACCACCACCACCCCCATCCCCCGCCTACACAGAGCATACCTCTTCTCAACAATGCCCACTCCAAACATGGCCTTATGGGGAGACAATTCTCCATGGATTTCTCATGTTTCTGCATGGTTTAGGAGAAGAGGCACAGACAGCTACATTCATGGATGTTTGTATAGGGAACAACTTTAGAAGCTAGAGATTATTTCTCCCTCTAGAGCAGAGGGCAGGATTGTTTCTTGTCCAGTGAAATAAAGATAACGTCTCCCTCTGGGATGAAAATAAATTTGCTTATAGGCCATTGTAAAAGATTTGGATTACCTCAACTTGAGTTTCTTGGTTTTGTCACGTATTCCTTATTTTATTTTATTTTATTTTATTTTATTTTAAATCCGCACTCAAGGATATTTTTCTATTGATTTTTAGAGAGAGGGAAAGACAAAGAGAAAAATCGATGTGGGAGAAACACATCAGTTGATTGCCTCCTACATGTGCCCTGACCAGGGCCTGGGACAGGGAGGAGCCTGCAATGGAACCCGGGACCCTTCAGATGGGCAAAGAGATGGGCATGACAATATGGGGTCCTAGGGACAAAGGTAGAAGTAGATGAGGAGGAGGGTATTTAGAACTGCGTCGTGAAGGACAAATGGCCACGAGAGGGGAGACAGAGCACAGGAGGGCAGGATGGCATAAAGGGAGGGGTAGATTTGGGGAGCAGGAAAGGGTTTTAGCTTCAGGCGAATGCTCTATCTCCTGAGCCAAACGGTTAGGGCTGTCACATACTCGTTATGCATGCAACATCCACGTGGGCTGCTCGGATCTTTCCCTTGGGACTTGGGAGCAAGGGGAACTGATGCAGGCATGAAGCTCATACTGCTTGCTACACCACAGCTCATGAAGACTTTTGTCTGACCCAGGAGTCTCCTGTCTTCCGCTAACACTCATGTAGATGTGACAGGCTAGCTTGTTAGCTTGCAAGTAGGGCAAAACCTCAGACCCATCACAGCTTTGGACAGGATTAAATTCAAAGGAATTATTAAGTTTTATAAAATCAGTCTCCAGTTTTCTCGAAGTTTTATAAAACCAAGAACGGGCATAGAATTTGTTGAACAGTTACTGGATGTCAGCCCATTAAGTACATCATCTCACAGCAGCATCCCCACAGCCCTCTAAAGCATGTGTGATGATTTTACAGAGGAGGAAACGGTGGCAGGGGTGCTGGGGTGGGGGACTCTGAGAGGTGAGGAGTCCTGCCCAAGTGAGACTGAGTCAGCAGCCCAATCTATTTGCACTCGGCCCTGGTGCCTCCCTCTCAGGTCCCAGCAGAGCAGAGAGCTCAAAGCAGCCATGGAAGCCCACTCCGTGCAGGAATCTGAGAAGCAAAGTCTGTTTTCATAGCAACCAGCTCCTTCAGGTCCACATTAACGCAACAAGCCTCACCCCTGACCCTGAGAGCCCTAGGCTGCAGTCTTGAGCGCCATCCCTAGGGAAGTATTCTGCTGACCTCTCTCGTTGGTAGAGTCAATTCAGAGAAAGTTGAGGAGAGATCTAAATCCTGGCAACCACTGGAGTTGAGAAGTGTTGGGATGTGCATAGCCCACTGAAATGGTTAGACATCGCCGTGATGGAATCAAGTATCAAATCCAAGTTGAAGACCTAGAAGGTGCCAGACATTGTTCCAGGTATAAGGCATAGATAGAACAGTAAAGAGGACAGAAACATTCTCTGCTCTTTATCGTGCTTCATTTATAAAGATGAATGTATAATTTAGTAAGAGCTGGTGATAAGTGTTACTCATAATAACAAATAAACCAAAACTAACAACAGAACAGAACAGGGTGAGGGTGTAGAAAGAGTAATGGTAGAGATCAAGAGAAGTTTCTCTAGAGCAGTGATTCTCAACCTTTCTAATGCTGCGACCTTTTAATACAGTTCCTCATGTTGTGGTAACCCCCAACCAGAAAGTTATTTTCATTGCTACTTCATAACTGTAATTTTGCTACTGTTAATGAATCATAATGTAAATATCTGTGTTTTCTGATGGTCTCAGGCTCTACAGCAGCAGTTGCCAACCTGTGTGTCGTGACCCACAAATTGAGAACCCTAGCAGGGTCTCCTAAGATGATCAGAAAACACAGATAATTACATTATGATTCATAACAGTAGCAAAATTACAGTTATGAAGTAGCAATAAAAATAATTTTATAGTTGGGGGTCACCACAACCTGAGGAACTGTATTAAAGGGTCGTGGCATTAGAAAGGTTGAGAACCACTGCTCTAGAGAGAGGCTGGAGCTGACAGCTGATGGAAAGAGGAAGTAAGCCAGATAAACAGGTAGGGGAAGGGTATTCCACACAGAGAGGGTAAGTGCGAGTGCCCTGGGGTAGAAGTGTACAAGTATGTGCGAAGGGCATTGAGATGACTAGGTAGCTGAAGAGGAATGACCAAGAGTGAGCCTGGCAGGAGATGGACTGGTTGAGATGAGAAGACCATAAGCCAGTGACACCTTCCCTGGTGAGATGTCATTTCTAAAGCAGGATGTCCTGCACTCGGCAGTGGTTACTATCATTATCATGCGTTTATTACCGTTTAATCTCAGTGTCTTCTCCTCACCTGCCCCCAGTCCTGCACCACTAGAACTGGATGCTGCTGCTGCAGCAACTTTGGGCTGGGAGCCGGGCACCAGTGGGGTGGAGGGTTGAGCCTCTACTAGTAATTACTGCTCCCGGGAAGCCCTCTTGGCTCAGCTCCACACTCAGCATGGCGAGGACGACAGCCACTTGTCAGAAGCCTCCCAGAGAGACCACCTGGAAATGAGAGCAGCCCAGACTGGGGAGCCAGGCTGGAGGGGGGGAGGGCGTGCAGGCCCCTTTGTCATTAGGCAGCCAGAGCTGGAGGGATCGCTCCGGTTTAAATTAAGGATTTAATGAGATGAGGCCAAATTAGATGCAATTAAAAAGACACTTTAGAGCTGGCAGACGACCAAGGGAGGCAGTAATGACTTTCCTAGAAGGGAATCCCACAGGCTGGGGGTGGGGGGACCAGGAAGGCTTGGTTTTCCACTTCTGGAAAGATGTGGGGGTGGGGGTTGGGAGGATGCAACAGAATCAACCATTGCCAATGTGGTGCCCAGTGAGGGCTGGATGGCCCTCTGGATGTCCACATGGGAAGGTTCCTGAGAGATGGCCTCAGCTTATGGCTTCCAAACTGAAATTTTTGGAGGCCCGCCCCCCTCCACAAAGATCCAAAGAAGACCTTTAATAACTTTACCAAGCATTGTCTAAATATATATTTCTAATGATCTGAAATCTTGAAGCAAACATGCTGTGCATAGCCCCAAATTTTAGCCCACAGGGCCTGCCAACCTGCCGCACAGTATGACTGAGCACAGACTTGGGGCTACAGCTGCAGAGGTGGGCCTGGGCCTCTCTGTGGATTCGGAGTAGACACACCATTCCTTGGGAAGGTTCCTCACCTGCCTTCTCTGTGACGCCCACCTTGTCACATCGTCCTGTGTGCCCACTTCTAGGTGTCCCGGGTGCAGCACTCAAATGTCTGTTACCATTAGAGGCCCACACCTGACACAACAGAAGAGCTGAGCAACTATTCTCCAAAAATAGGTGGACTAATAAAGCAAGCAGTAGATAGTAAAATATAACAAACTCCAGAGTCCAATGAACTAAGCAAAAGTGCCAGCAGAAGTCTTGATACTATCATTTCAGAAAACTTTTTTTTTTTTTTTTTTTTTACTGCTCGGTGTTAAGTTTGGGTCCTCCTTGACTGACTTCCAATGGATTCAGTGGCAATGTGGGATCCCACGGTTACCCTGCTTACAATTCTAGGTAAAGTGTTTAGAATATAATTGAATTCTTAAAACTTGGACTGAACATGCAAAACAAAATAAATTTGACTCTTCAGGAACTTTGAGTGAAGAGCTGTCAGAGATGGGTGCTGAGGCGTGAGGTTTTCTTAAATGACAACCCTGAACATCCTTCATGCTACATTGGAAACCTATTTTTCTGCCAAACAATGAATATTTAAACAAAGAAACCTACTCATCATCTTCCTCCAATTTAATACTCACAATTTAAGGAATGGGAGCCAGACTTAGGTGTTATTAATAATTCAACCCTGAAACAAAATAATAGCCTATTATCCTTCTTGAAGTTCCTGGATCAGTTTAATTGGAGAATTCTGAGGTGGGAAGTTAAGTGTTTTGAAACTATTCCCATTTTTGCAACTACTTTTCAGGGTGGAGCAGGATTTCATGAATACGGTGAAACCAAATCTAAATACGGAAATAAATTGGATATTGATGCTGATACTGGATTGCAACTATTATTTATAATGTCCAATTTCAAATTATTTGGGTTATCGAAATAGGCTCATTATTGTCAGTGGTTGACTTTGTAATAAGTAGTGCTCATACATGTGAACAAAAACAATTATGCTAATGTCACTCTTGTCAGAAGTGGTTGGAAATTGTTAACCTCGTCCAGCCCTGCAGTGGTACAATCAGGAAACAGAGCCCAGGGAGGACAGAGGCTTATTGGTTCAGGGCCACAGTCAGTGGCTGGGCTGGGCTTGAAAGCAGGATCCCTGGACTCCAGCTGTAGAGGCCAGAAGACTCAGCCCCAGCTCTGTCTCCTGCCTCTGCCTGGTCCCAGTGAGAGGCTGCCAGGCTCCCACTCCCCCCATCCTCCCCACACAGTGCTAGACTACATTCCCTCTTTGCAAGTCTGGGGGCAGATCAGAACAGCGGTTTCAGCCCCTTTTCCCTGGAGCCATCTTGTCACCTGGGGGAGTCTGAGGACCCACTGTGGGAGGAAGAGGAGACTGAGCAAGCTAATGCCAACCCTCCGCTCCCCTCCAAACAAAGACAGTGAGTGGAACACAGCACAGTGCTTGAGCACATCGGGCTCTCACACCAGGGTGTCTGGGTTCAAAGCCCATCTCCCCTTCTTACCAAAAGTAAACCAGGTATGGCATACTGTCTGCTGAGGAGGGGTGCTGTAAGAATTTAGGGAATCCACCCATGTAAGGCACATAGAACGTAGTTGCTAAACCTTAGCCATTACTATCTGTTTTTTTGTTTTTGTTTTTGTTTTAAATATGTTTTATTGATTTTTCACAGAGAGAAAGGGAGCGGGACAGAGAGCTAGAAACATCAACCAGCTGCCTCCTGCACACCCCCACTGGGGACGTGCCCACAACCAAGGTACATGCCCTTGACCGGAATCAAACTCTGGACCCTTCAATCCGCAGGCCGATGCTCTATCCACTGAGCCAAACTGGTTTCGACTACTGTCTGTTTTATAATAAGACATTAATGTAAGATATACCTTTTCAAAAGGATTTGGTTGCTAAGGAAGGTAGGGCAAAAACTGGCTTAGAATATAAATTCAAATCCTATGCCCTGGCAATTGAGGTCGTCAGCCTTTTATCAGCCTCTTGATGCCAGCCGCAGTGGTCTTCTTACCATCCCCCCACCAGGTGTGCCCCACCCACACAGGCCTCCTAGCTTCTGCTCATACCTCACCCTCTGCCTAAAAACGCCAGGGCTTCCCAGAGCTGTCAGGATCCCTCAGAAATAGCAACTCCTATTTCTTTTGTAAAAACTTCAGGGCAACACTGTGTTGGAAGAGGGAAGCTAATACTAGGAGCCACGTCTGGAAGCTGTGTTTGCACAACTTGCTCACTGTTTTTACTTAGACTGTGTTTCTTTAGGGTGGCTTTGTGGGTGGTGGAAATCGTAGGGGAAATTGAAGCATCTCCAGCCCTGCTGGAATGCCGTTCTGCTTCTCCTGGGTGCTCTCAGCACAGGGCTTGTCCTGGTCGTGTGGCAGAGCTGATGCTTAGGGCCCACATTCTGCTGCTTGTGTTCCTCCCCTGCCCTGTGCCTTCCTTTTTGGGTTCTGCCCCTGCCAGCCAGGAGACATGACTAGCTCATACGCTCCCTGAGAACAGTCACCAGCACCCAGAACCGGTATTCAAGCTCACTCACTCCATCGCCCCCAGCACATTTCACAGGTGAGAAAACTGAGGCCAGTAAAGGGTATGGACCTCCTCTCCGCTGATACTAGGTGCTCAAATCACCATATGTTTGGAACCAGGCAATGAGATGTGCTTTGGGGCTAGAAGTCAATAATAGTTAGACCAATAAATAAAGCAGTAGATAGTAAAATACAACAAACTCCAGAATCCATTGAACTAATCAATAACATGTGATTGCCTAATACAAACTGCAAATACCAAATACTGATTGCCAAATCCTCAAGCCAGTAGACAATTGTCATCTGACACAGTGAATTTCAAATTCTACCAGCCATCAGAGTCACCCAGAAGACTTGTAAAAACCAGATCTGTCACAAGAATGCTGGACTCAGCCCTGACCAGTTTGGCTCAGTGGATAGAGTGTCAGCCTGTGGACTGAGGAGACCCGGCTTTGATTCTGGTCAAGGGCATGTACCTTGGTTGTAGGGAGTGTGCAGGAGGCAGCTGATCGATGTTTCTCTCTCATCAATGTTTCTAATTCTCTGTTCCTCTCTGTAAAAAAAAAATCAATAAAATATATATTTTTTAAAAAAAGAATGCTGTACTCAACCTCCGGAGTGACTGGGGATGGGAGACTGAGAATTTACATGTCTAACAAGTCCCAGGTAATAATGACACAGCTGGACTGGGGACCACATCCTGAGAACCAATAATGTTTTATTGTCTCCAGCCTAAAGCTGACTAAGTGGCCAGGGAGCTGCCACAGTGGAACTCAGGATTTCACTGGAAACTGGAGCATGGTGGTTCTACAACCTCACATCCCTTTCACCGATGGTTCCCACTTAAAACAAGTCTGGTCAGCCCTCCTCTCACTGCAGATCCCAGCACTACTGCATGGTATTGAACTGCACCACCTCTGGTCTGTCTCCCCCTTGGAAGAGGGATCCCTTACAGGTGGAGATCGAGCCTTGGGATTCCCAGAGCCTGGAACAGGGCCTGAGACCCAGGACTCCAGGAGCATTCTCTGACCAAGATCTGAGGCTCATAGAAGCCCAGGGATGTCTGCAAGCTCACAAGGTGGTCAGTGATGGGGCTGGAGCCAGGAAACCTGGCCTCTCCTCCGAGTCCAAATTCCAGGGGCCTGTTCTAACTCAGCCCTTTCCCCAGAGCCCTGAAGGAAGTCTGATATGGGTAAAAGTTATGGAATCAATGACCTTGATCCTCACGATGGGTTAAGAGGGTCCTCTCCAGCCTCCTCACCTGCCCTTTGCCACCATTCACCAACTAACTCTATCCTCTCAGCCAGCAGGCTCCAAAGTCAGACGGACAGCCCTGCAGTGACCCCACAGAGAGATGAGTCTGGAGGCAGTGCAGATTAGGCAGGGCCAGGGAAAAAGGTACAACCCCAGCAAATTCCTCAGGGCTCCTCAAAATTGCCTATATCTCCTTTTCACTAAGCTACTAAAAACTCTAGGTCAGAAGAAAACATTTGAGACTAGGTATTTTGCTAACCTATTATTGTAAAAATAAATAAATAAATAAATAAATAATGTAGAAATATTAAATTAAAACATACCACAATACTATCTCTCATGATTCTGTGGGTTGACTGAGCCCAGGTGGGTGATTCTTCTACCTCCCATGGCACCCCCTGTGGGAAACCGTGTATTGTCTGCACTAGCAGAGAGGTGTGGACAAGGAGCCGGAATGCTGGTGACCCTTGAGCCCTGGCAAAGGTCAGAGTTATGCTACCACAATGGTAGCTGAAGCAACTTCCCCACCAGACAGTCATGTAAATCCTTATTGATAAGATACTCTGTTACTGGAAATTGCCTGTCTAACGGCTACAGGTGTATCCCAAATTGAATAAAAGGATGGCAAGGCCTAAGCCCAACGGGAAGTCCTTCCCCTTGAGTTTGGCTTGCCCACCTGGCCCCCAATATTTCCAAATTATTATTTCTTGACTCGTCTCTTTCATTTGCATGTGGCCCCTCTTCCAGAGCCCGAACCCTGAACCACACGGGACATAGGGGACTTCACCACCCCCTGAGGTTATCCACTTGGCTGCACTCAGCTGATGGCTAGAATGGGCTTCGAATTCCGAGAACACTCACTCAGATGTCTGGTACCTTAGTGGTCCTCCACATGACCTCTCCACAGAGTTAGCATGGCGGTCTCAGAGTAACTGGACTTCTTGCTTGACAGCTGGATTCCAAGAGGGAGAGAGGAAGCTTCCCGTCCTCTTAAGCCTGGGTTTGGAAGTTTCGAAACATCACTCCTGCCATATTCAATTGGTCAAAGTAAATCACAAGGCCCAGTCCAGGGGGAAGGGACACAGAGTACCTCCCGGTGTTTGGAGCAGCACACAGGTACAGGCAAGGAAAGGATTGATGGAAACTATCTGCTTCATTTGAGGAAATATTAAAAGCCTTGTTTCGGGCCAGGAAGTCCCCAGGAATGTGTGCAGTGCACACAGCTGTGAAAACTTCTGAACTTATATAACTCCATGGGTCAAGTGAGAGGGACGGGGATGATTCAAAACTAAAGAGACCTTGAAGGTTAGCTACAATAATCTCAGTGCAAAATGAAAGGACCCTAGCCTGGGACAGAGGATTTCTGGATGCTTCCACAACCCTGCCCTTAATTGGATGTGAGAAACTCGGTAAAACCCTGCCTCTCTCTGACCCACTCAAATTGATCTATCTCTACTCATGGGTCTTTAGTCCATAACCTTCCATCAGTACTGATGTCTTTTTGTCCTCTGCTATTTTCTAGACTCCTTAAGAAAGGACAAGGATCTCTCTTCTCCTCTGGTTTCAATAGCTTCACAGCTCCTTGTTCACGGATTTATAACCAGGAAACTTGGCATTGCTGAATTTAGCCCAATGTTGGCCTGTTTTTAAAAGAAGACTTTTGAGAACTACAGCTAAAATAAAGAATGCTGACAAAATGGTCTCAGTTTATGCTCCTGTTATACAGATTGATATATTGAGGAGCCTGGTGTGGAGAGATCAGGGCTTTTGAGAATTGATTTAGCCAAGCTCCATCTCTCTTCTGAGAGCCCTGCCAGTCTTCCCCCACCCCAAAATCCCACTCACGAGGCTCAGGTCTAGCCCAGAGGTTTCTGGGTGCTCAGAGATTCCAACCCCCTGTGAGGCCACCAGTGCCCAGAGCCCTCTCATGCAGCCTTTGCAATAGTAAGGACACTCCTAGGAAGAAACCTGGGAAACAGGGAGCCTCTGGGGCTAGGGCTTCCTATGAACCCTTTGGGACCAGGTGCTTTCTGTGGGGACACTGGAAAGTCAGGAAGGCCCCCCCCTCCACCTGCACATGCCACCCTTTCCAGTGTCTGGCACTCATCCCATTGGTTAGCTATGATAACAGAGCTCTTCCTATTGGAATGTCTCTTCAGACCTCAGTTGTCTCTGATGAACTCACTCTTCTCTGCTCCCCAAACATAATCCACACTCTACAGCTGCTTCACCTTGGCTCATGTAGTTCCTTCTGCCAGGAATGCCATCATCCCATCGGACCTCACTTACTGCTCATCCTTCTAGGCCTAGTTCAAGTGTTCCCTCCTCCAAGAAGCCCTACCCTACACCCTCCTCCTCACTCTGGCAGAGAGTCTTCCCATCTTTAAGCCCTCACCATGGTTTGCCCTCACCTTCTGAGCTCCGAACACTCTGTTTAGTAATAAGATTACTGGGGAGGTGCAGCTCAGCAGTGGGGAGACACCTGACCCCAAATGAAAATCAGGGGTTCTAGCTCAGGGTCCACCTCTGCCTCCCTGTGAGTCCTTGGGGTAGTGCCTTCCCTCTCTGGGCCTCAGTCTCTTCCTTCCTGGGATAAGGAGTTGGACTCATCTCTAGAGTTATTTCATTTGTTGGCTACCTTCCTCCCCGCATGGTAACGGGAGTTCTTACCTCAGGCCCTGTCCTAGGTGCTGGGGACACAGCAGGAGTCCCGGAGACAAGAATTCACATACAACTGATTTATTGAGAAGGAGATCCCAGGGGATGCTCTGAAGTATAAGTCACGCCTCAGGGTTGTCCTGTCCCAAGACCAGGGAGCCGGGCTCTACACTCCTGCACCTGCAAGTCATTAGCTAAGGAGAAGCTGAGTCCCAGTCTCTGCAGTCTGTCTGAAATGATGGGAAGTTTCCAGTAGCCTGGGGCAGCCGCTGGAGAATCATAGGTGTAGACCACTGCAAGCAAGAGAATGCAAGAGGCAAGGAGAAGAGGAGGCACAGAACAAGCAAAAGGCTTCTGATGGAGCACCCCCCAGCATCCACCTCAGAGATAGCACCGTCCCTATATTCTAGGAGCTCACAGAGGCGGGGAATAGATTCGCAAACAAGTGAATCCAGATTCACAGGCGATTAAGGTAACTAAGTGCTTCCACTTTTCTGAAGATCGCCTGCCAAATGAGAGTTATAACCTGGGTATTAAAGTGTGGGTCCTAGGGACTAAGCTTGTAGTATCACTGATTTGCATCTCCCACCCCACAACCCCAAGTTGGGCTGCTGTTTGTGCTGCCAGCAGGATGGTTAAGGCAACTGGGGAGTGACAGGGTTCTGGCTCTCCACAGACTGGTTGCAAGCTTGGGGTATCAAACTGGGCTCATTTCCCCAGGGACACGGCCATGTTTTCACAATTCTGACAGTCCCTTCTCATGCCACAGACCTGACAGAGCCCGGATGTTAACCAAGCCATTTCCTGTGCAAATCTACACTCCCACCTTTGGTTTGGGGCAGAAAGGGAAGGCATGGGGTGGGAACAGGGGCGAGGGCCCTAGCTGCATCTAGGTGACAAAACTGAGACCCTGTGAAGAGGGGGCTCTGTCTTTGCAGTTGATCCAGGAGCCACCCCTAATCCTATGGAAAGCTCATGGGCTGCCAAGGCTCAAGGTTCCTCAGTCTCCAAGCCATGGCTTCTAAACTGTGCTCCTCCAAATCCCACTTTGCAAGAAGGGACCACTAAGGTCCCCGGGAAGGAGGGAAGAAGCAACTCTGCCCCAGCCTTCAGATATGCCCTCCACACAAGAGACTGCCTGAAAGGCACCCGCAACTGAAGAGACCCAGATGCACTGACCCAGCCTTGCCATTCCTCGTAGGCTGCGGAACCCATGGGGGTTGAGGATGCAGGGCTGGGCACTGACCAGCAAGCTGGGGTAGAGCCTGGCCTGGACCAGAGTGCCTGGTTCCTCATTGAGCTTCATCTCCTTCACCACCCATTCCCCTGCCTCCCAACCAAATCTGAAATCCAGAGCATGAGGCCTGAAAGGGACCGGGGGCAAATCTCCTGCTATCTGAAGCTGGGTGCCCTCAAGCAAATGCTCACCCAGCCCGAGCTTGGACCCAACCAGCCATGAAGAGCTCACTGCCTCTCCGGCAGTCTCTCCTATCTTTGTCTCCAGCTCTGTTACAAAAGGCTTCATCCTCTGCTGCCCCAAACTGCCTGCCACTCCACGTTCTCAGTGGAGCATCCCCTGGAACAGGGCTCTTTGGATGCCAGCGAGAGTAACCACGGATCATCAGAGCACCTTACTCCTTAGAAAAGATTTCTATTAGCCCGTCTCATTCAATTTCTACCTTATGGAACCTTCGTAGTAACAGACCAAATCCCTCCCTGCTGTCTGACTCACAGCATTTCCTCCTTCCTTATGGCTCTTGTTTCTCGTGAGAACACAGTCTGACGTGCACAGAAAGGAGCCCATCCGTCCACATAAGCAGTGACCAACAGAAGAGTGGGACTTTGCTCAAGATTGCAAAGCACAGCTGGACCCCATTTTCCTTAGAAGAAGGTGGCTCTGGGGCCCTTGTTCTCTCATCTAGCAGGCGTCCCAGTGCTTCCCTCTAGGGCCCATCCAACCTTGCCAGCCCCCTAATTGGGGTGACATTGAAACGTGTGTCTGGCTCCTGTGGCTGTGATATTTAAATTACCCAAGCCCCACATGGGAGGGTGGGGAGGTGGCTACACGGCTCGGAGCACCGGGGATCCTGAGTCTGTAAGTATCCCTTCTCCCTTCCTCCGTCTGCCTGCCTGCAGCCATGTGGGCCCCACTGGTTAAATTCCACACGGGAAGCTCTGGCTCTGATGTCTGACCTTCAAATATAGGGCAGCTCTGGCGGCGGCAGGCAGCTGGGAGCTTCCTCGTCATGCCAGCTCACTTATTTTTTTCATTCACTCAGCCAATTGGTGAGTGAATTAAGTGGTGCAGTCGGAATGAGCAGCTGTAGGCTTCATTTAGCAGGCCTTAGCATCTTCCTGTTCAGAATGCCATCAGGGAGATGCAGGGGGTGGGGAGCCCTGGGTTTGGGACTTAGGATGAACTGGGTTCGAGTCCCAGTTTAGCTCAGCAGCTTGGATGTATTGGTTCAGACAAGTCCCTTTCTTGACCTAGTTTTCAGTTTGCTGATCTTTACAATGAAGAGATTGGATGCAGGGAGTGTAAGGGTACATCCTCAGGAGGTCACCCTTCATAGCCTTGTGTCTGAATGAGCTAGGTAAGTGAGTGACAAGGACAGATACAGAGATTATAGGCAGATGGCCTGAGAGTTGAATGTCTCGTGGATGTGCTTTATTTAACAAGCACACTTTTATGTAGGGATGTAGTTCAGATGGGAAGTGCAGGTTTCAGTTTGGCCCAGTCTCCAGCATTCCCTGTTTTCCTACACCATGTCCCTTTTGGTATAAGTCTGGCCTCTAAAGACAGTTGAGTTTGCCATTCTCGTGCCAGTGGAATCATTTTCTGTGGACGGGATAATTAGAGTGAAGACAATAATAGCCACGTGTCTTATGCTTTTGGCTTAATCAAACCATTTTTCCAAGCCATTGCAGTGTTTGGCTTGATGCTAGAGTCTCTGTGCATGGAATTGTGGTAAGGATCTAGTTGGCCGTGTATGGTAGGGATTACATTTATTATTCTAAAAGCTGCTTGCAGAGTCATTGTATTTCAGGGGTAAAAGCTAAGTTCACCTTAGTGGGATGATTGCTTTGTTTTGGGAAAACACACTAATGGACCTTTGTTATCTAAAGGCAAGGCCCGGGACTTGGTTTTGGGGAGTGGGAGACAGTGGTGGAGGAGGTTGTGATGGATGAATGGAAACAAAATTGCTCCACATAATACAGTAAAATTAGGTCATACTTGGGTAGAGAATTTATGAAATTAACTGATTCCAGATTTCTAGAGAGCTCAAAAACAAGATTTGGTGGAAAGGGGGGTCCTTCAGACATAGGAGAAAAGATACAAGAAAAGGCTTTGTCCTTGAGTAGGATGGAACCCGAGCAGCACGGACCAAGGGAAACACAGTCAATCAGTCACTGTGCACAATGTTATAACTTCTCCGATGGTAATATTAATTTTTTATTTTATTTATTTAAATCCTTGCCCGAGGATATTTTTGCATGGATTTAGAGAGAGTGGAAGAAGAAAAGACAAAGAGAAGCATTAATGTAAGAGAGACACATTGATTAGTTGCCTCCTGACCAGAGCCTGGGCCAGGAAGAGGGCTGCAATCAAGGTATATGCCCTTGACTGGAATTGAATCTGGGACACTTTGGTCCATGGGCCAATGCTCTATCCACTGAGCAAAACAAGCTAGGGTGATAATACTTTTTTTTTTAATTAAGAATGTTAAATTGGCTGAGAACGATTTGGCTCAGTGGATAGAGCGTCGGCTTGCGGACTGAAAGGTCCCAGGTTCGATTCCGGTTGGGGGCATGTACCTTGCTTGCGGGCACATCTCCACTGTGGGGCATGCAGGAGGCGGCTGATCGATGTCTCTCTCTCACCGATGTTTCTGACTTTCTATCTCTCTTCCTTTCTCTCTGTAAAAAATCAATAATATATATATATATATATATAAAAGAATGTTAAATTGACAAGTATTAACACACTAAAACAGGAATCTCCCAGTTGGAGCCTGTGGGTCAAATCCAGCCCACGGTTCATTTCTGTACTGCTGACAAGCTAAAAATTGTGTTTGTATTTTTGAATAGTTGGAAAAATCAAAGGAATATTTTGTGACATATGAAAATGATACAAAATGGAAATTTGTGTCATACAGAGCCACACTCATTTGTTTGCACATTGTTTACAGCTGCTTTCACACGACAGTGGCAGAGTCAGTGGCTATGACAGACCATGAGTGGCGCTCTCCAGTTTACTACCACCTGCATCAATGGGCCTTGTGCCTTTGAAGGGGGAAGGGGAGCATCCTTACCATAAAACTTGCTTTCAGTGGGTCCCAGGTATGAAACTGGTTCATGTCTGTGAACTAAGGTAACTGTCCTTTGCCTCCTGCTTCTCTATCCCGTCCCCTTCTGATTACAGACGGTAAGCACCTCCTCCCTTATCAGACTCAGCATGTCCCAAACCATGCTATGCTGGATTTAACCCTACTTATCAACATGGCAGCCAGTGGAGGAAGGGGAGCAGCTCCTGAGGAGAGGGACCCTGCTTCTCAGGGGGAGCGAGAGCTGGGGGAATGCAAGTTTTCCTGAAAGAAAAAAAAATGCTAATTCCTATGTCAGAGGAGTGGGCCACCGCTCTAGACTCAAGCAGTTCAGGGGATCAAGAGTAAAAAATTCATGGGGACATCACCCAGAAGTCTCCACCCGTTTCAAGGTCCCAGATTTTCCTAGCCAGGACCCTGAGCATAACAGCACTACCTGGGCTGAGCATTTAAACATCTAAGGCCCTCCCTCGGCAACTCTATCGAGTCCTGAGTGGGCTGTCATTGCCATGATAAGAATTTCTTTGTAATCTACCAAAAGGAGCTCTGGCTCTCACACTTAACCTTTAACTGTGTTAACTGCCCTCAGTTTCTCATTATACCCCTGGGGTGGGGGTGGGGGTCACAGCTTAGTAAAATTAGCTAATTCCACTGTCCTGTTGGTATTGTTTCCTCTCTATTCTTCGAATGCAGGTATCTTTATACCAAGGCTGTTATCGCCCCCCGGGACCTTCCCCCAGGTCACCACTTGTGAAATCTTCATCTGTTGGGCCACCACCTTGTGCCAAGAATGATCAGTGCCCCACATTCCACTTGGGACAGCATCTTTCCTGGCATAGCTAGCCAGTGAGTGAGCCAGACCCCACATCCCATCATCTCACAGCCTCTTTTCTCACATCCCACCTCTGTTAGAGCCCTGTAAGAAACAGACACAAAGATAGGTTAGACATACATACATACATACGTACATACATACATACATGAGATGCATTAGGAGACACACCTGTGAAGGACAAAGACAGGGATGGAGCAGAGAAGAGGCAGGTCTGACATCTAAGGAAGGAAGAAGGGAAAGAGGAAAGGAAAAGCGTTAAACTCCGGTGCAGCTCTTAGAAGGTCTTGGCCAACACCATGGCGAGTTCCCAAGCAAAGATTAGAGGTGTCCCATGATGAGCAGGGACCAGTATCCTGGCTGTGCTCAGTCTTTGGTTGGGAGCAGCCCTGGGAAAGCGTGGCCTCGCGTGATGCTGTGATGGATTCAAAGGTGAAAAGATAAATGGAAGCTATCAGTCAACTGTGGCCCCCTCAAAGGTTTTCTTAAAGGAACCTCTCCAGTCATCACATCTCCATTGGTTTGTCCCATCTTCAATGCAATGCCATGAGATTTAACTTAGTTTATTGGCCATATTGCCAGGCAAAAGCATGGAATCAGATGGAATCCAACCGGGCATTATGTTATCTTTTTTTTTTTTAATTTTTATTGATTTCTGAGCAGAAGGAAGAGGGAGAGAGAGATAGAAACATCAATGATGAGAGAGAATCATTGATTGGTTGCCTCTTGCACATCCCCCACTGGGGATCGAGCCTGCAACCCAGGCATGTGCGCTGACCGGGAATCGAACTGTGACCTCCTGGTTCATACCTCAATGCTCAACTGCTGAGTTACGCTGGCTAGTCAATTGGGCATTATTTTAAATTTTATTACAAGTGGTGTTCTGTCATATAGGAAGAGAATAAGAACTCAATTAGGTATTGGACAAAGTGGTTCGTTGGATGAAATTGGATGCAACACAGTGGTGGGGCAGGCCTATGTGTTGCAGACTCATATCAGGTAAGTAATATAGGTAATGGAAATATGCACCTAAGGGGCTGGGGTATGAATCCAACTCCATTTGAAAAGTTTGGTCTTGGGATACCCTGATGTTACATTGAAAAGTACTTAACAGGAACCACCAGGATAATTATGCTTCTAGGTCTCCAGTGCCAGCCACAACCTCTGGACAATAAGCAACTGCTGTCCTCTGAGATGACACTAGAGCATGGCCATGAATGAGGGACCAGGCAGCTCAGCTCACATGAAATGAGGGCGGAGCTCAGTTCACGTGGGATGAGAAAGTAATTCCCTTAGTGAAAAATGGTCTCTTTAACCTCCTGGAAGGTATAAATTAATACAGAAATTATGAAACAAATTAAACCCATCACATTAATATGTTTGTATTAAGTTTAGCAATGATCTGTACATAGTTGGTATTTCCAGGGTTTGTGATGTGTTGAGAATTTGGCAAATCTGTGATTACATTGTAAATATGTAATTGAGTAATTGAGTTTAGACTTGTGATTTTAAATTAAAAATTGTAAGAGAATTTGATTAGTTTTATAAACAGTATTGGAATGTTTATGAGAGCTGAAACTCACCACATTTATGATTTTGACTTATTAAATTTACAAGAGTAATTTAAGTGCTTGAAAAATAAAAACTTATTAGGTCAGGCACGTGAAGTGCTGTGAACGAAAAAGGATGCATCAAATTTATAAATATATTTCAAAATGCTTAAAGGAAGCCAATAAAATAAATTATAAATGACACTGTTTAAGGGAATTTGGATATACAATTAGGCTAATAAAATTTGAAATTAAAATTAAAGGCTTAGAAAAAATGTTTTTTTTAACATTTGTTACTTTTTTTTTGCACTAAAAAACTATTATTCTCAGCCCTGTCCAGTTTGGCTCAGTGGATAGACTGTCGGCCTGTGAACTGAAAGGTTCCAGGTTCGATTCTGGTCAAGGGCACATGCCCAGGTTGTGGGCTCGATCCCCAGTGGGGGACTTGCAGGTGGCAGCCGATCCATGATTTTCTCTCATGGTGGATGTTTCTATCTCTCGCTCCCTCTTCCTTCCTCTTTGAAATCAATTATATATATAAAACCATTATTCTCAGTCATTAAGAACTCCCCTCTGACACTCATTATGTCTAAAAAGGAATCCGTCATTGTTCTCCATCCCAAACAATGGTTCCAGAAGGTGAACAGCATTAACATGCATGCAGGTGTCCAGGTGAAGGTCCTGGGGCCGCCTTGGCCCTCCCTTTCCTCCCCTGCACAGTTAGTTCCCTGTTACTTCCAGACCTTTGAGTCCTAAGATCTGCAAAGACACTGCTAAGATGAGAGGAGAGCCCTGGCTTGCCTGGCTCTGGCTGGCTTTGTGCATCTGCTGCCCCCCTGACAGGCCCAGAAGTCATTGGAGAGACATTCTCTGAGCACCTCATCCCTGGGTAGCAGATGGTCCTTTTAGACCTGAGTCACAGCTTCCTGCCTAGAATGGCTGTGTCATCTCCAAGAGCCCAGTTACTGGAGACTTGTTCGTGGTCACTGGCCAGGATGTGCGTGTTAGGAAAGGTGAAATCTCCTCTCTCTGCCTACCTGCTTCTCCTGCTATGCCTCTGATTTGGTGTGGAGGCTGTGATAAGGTCAAAGGTGACAGAAGGCACCTCTGGGCCTTCCCCCTGGTGATTATTGTCCTCCAAGGATGGTGTCACCTGACCTAACTCTGAACTCTTGGAAGGCAGAGCCTTATCTCCACCATCTCTGTCTATTTTAAGGCAAAGATGGGCATTGATGGGAGGCCACCTTTTGTAGCAAGAGCATGGGAGCAGGAGCTCAGGTCAGCTCCACTGTGGACTTCCTGTGTGAGCCAGAGTCAGTCATCACTATCCCTGGGCCTGGTTTCCCTCACCCCCTATTAAGTGTTAGAGACCCTTTCACCCTGCAAAGCCACTTGTAGGTGTTTGTCAGAGGAATATACGCTTATATGTGCACAAAAAGGTACAAGTAAGGATGGCAGGCTCACTAGCAACAGTGAACACTGTTCATCTAATTTGAATAAATTACACTGAGTGGCCAGATTATTATGATCTCTGAACACATAATAATCTGGCTTCTCAGTATATATATGTAGTGTGTGTATGTGTGTGTGTGTGTGTGTGTGTGTGTGTGTGTATAAGAGGCCCAGTGCATGAATTCGTGCATGGGTGGGGTCCAGCCAGCCTGGCCAGCGGGAGGGGACATGGCCAGTTGTCCAGCCTGCCTGCTGGTCGAACTCTGGGTTGAGGGGACAATTTACATATTAGCCTTTTATTATATAGGATATACACTGAGTGGCCAGATTATTATGTGTTCAGAGATCATAATAATCTGGCCACTCAGTATACAATACACACATATACGCTATATCAGTCTGAGTCGAGTCAAGGAACAGAATTTACACCACATACTTTCTCCCACAACATTCTGTTTTGAAAA
>PVJN01041872.1:0-18540 GCA_004026805.1 Lasiurus borealis | reverse complement strand
CGCCTACGTGTCTTCCGTTCACCATAAATGTTACGCCGGGTGGCTGTTGTCACGTGCTCTTAGGGCCTGCTTCCAAGAGCTTGACTCTGATCTGGCAGGTTCCCTTCTGGACCACAGAAACCTCCTGAGGGCAGAACTGTCTTGAACATTTCTGTAGCCCTTCCTGTGCCTTAGGTATAAAGACTTTCAACTATGTCAACGATGATGATTATCATTGCTGAAGCCTCTAGTTTTGAAGGACTAGAGACCCACTGGTATCCCTCACTGGTGATGAGAACCAAATTAAGTTTGGCAGACACGATGGCTAACCAGTCAGGGCCTCAGGAGTAGACACTACTGAGCTATGAAGATGAGTAAGACAATGCTGCCTCAGACATTTTGGTTTAATGTAGGCTATGCAAATCCTGGAATGGAAGTTGAAGCAGAGCGTCGGGGAGGAGAGGAGGAGGAACCAGTACTCAGACATGCTCTTCATGGTTGAGTGTGGAGGCAGCCAGCTTTAGGCTCCAAACTGGAATGTCTTGTGCATATGTATAAGGGGTGGTGGGGAAGCAGAAGGCTGCATTTTACCATCTTACCGTGGCACTTCGGTCCATGGAAATGGTCTTCTCCATGTTGTCAAACAATCTCACATAAACCAAATTTTAAGTATAGTACAATATTATTTCTTTGTAGGTTTTGGATCTTAATTTGTATTTTTTTTTCTTGCCAGCATTCTAATAGAATGTTTGATTCCTTTTTACCCAGAATTTATCCATAGCTTCTAGGTCGTCAGAGGAGTTTCCCCTGGGTGCTCCCATTTTTTAAAAATATATTTTATTGATTTTTTACAGAGAGGAAAGGAGAGAGATAGAAAGTCAGAAATATCGATGAGAGAGAGACATCGATCAGCCACCTCCTGCACACCCCACAGTGGAGATGTGCCCGCAAGCAAGGCACATGCCCCCGACCGGAATCGAGCCTGGGACCCTTCAGTCCGCAGGCCGACGCTCTGTCCACTGAGCCAAACCGGTCTCAGCGGGTGCTCCCATTTTTGAGAAGGAAAAGAAATGAATCACCAGTCACCTAGCTGCTCACATGCGTGGATTATAACTAGGTACTCAAGGAGCGGGGGCAGGAGTGTTTTCATAGTCAGGTCACCCTGGGGAGCCTTGGAATCTGCAAAATGGCTTTCTGGAATTTGAGAACAAAGGCAGGTTTGAATATTGCAGCCTGTGGAAATCAGCTTATTTTGACAGGGAAGATGCTCTATGAAAAAAAAGTCTTTGTTGGTTATCCAAGAATTTTGGCTAAAGTAGAATAACATGTGACTTCTGTTAAAAAATTTAGATGTTAATAAAAATGAGGGTGGGTGAATCATAATCTCCATGACTCCCCCTTTGCCCCCTATGACCCTGTTCCTGCTCCAGCCTTCTGATTTAGCTTCTCTGATTTCTTTATGGTGCCTCTACCCAGCCTGTCACACAGGGCAAAGGTCTTGGAACCATCAGGTGACTTCTGTAGACCCTGTACAATGAGCACAAGGATCACAAGGGGCCCCCTTTTTTATGAGGTTCCTGTGCAGTGGGGCTGGTGGGGTAGAATTCCTTCCCCTGCTCCCCTCCCTTAGACAAGGTTTAACCTGATTATGCCCAGCAGGCAAGCAGGCACCCTTACAAATTAGCCTTCTTATGGAGATAAACTGTAAAGAGCACATGCTCATAAAGGCAAGAATGCAGATCTAAAAAAATAGGTTCAAATCTTTGATAATGGGAGGTGGGGGAAAGGAGGCAGTGAAAATGTGTGAATTTTCTCTGCTTCCCCTTGTTTATACTCCTCTTATATTACAAGTGTGATGTGACTTTGTGACTCCAAACTTGCTTAGAGTAAATAAGAATCCACAGTGAGAGGTATTTAATTTCCCTGGGAAGAGAGATTGCCTTTCCTTGCTTTTATTTATTTATTTTTTTGCTTTTTTTTTTTTTTTTTGGTGAAGCCATATAAGATATAATTCCACTGTACACAAAAAAAACAACAATAATAATCCCAGTGTATATTAAAATTCTGTGGTTAACTATGTTGGCCAGCATCCACTTCTTCCCTGTGTAAAATAGACACCCAGAGTAAACTGCCCACCAATTACCTCACAGGAAACACCAGGACACAAGACAAGACTCAGCAATTCCGAAGTTCCTTAACCTGTGCCTTCCACATGTAAGTGTGCTAGGGAGCAAGCCAGGGTTTTACTTAGCAAACCAGCAACATTTCAAGAAAATTTTAAAGTAGACATTTGCTCTTTTCTTTAGCCTAGTCCTGAGAAATCCTCACCAATAGGAAGACACTTTGTATGGGTACATTTTAATCTCTTTTAGGACCTGATATACCATTTAACACACAAAGGTGATCATAGGCATAAAAATTCGAGGTAAAAGGAAGTTAGATATGCCAAGTGGAAAGTTTTCTATCCATTTTAAACTACAAATGTCCATTTTAATTTTTGCTATACATTGGTCTTGGTAAATATTAAGATGCTAATTTTTATGGACTCATTTTATTATTTGCTATCATATCCAAAGCACTTACCATCTTACTAAAAAATAGCTTAGTACAAAGGGATTGTTCATAACTGGGCCACTAAACCAAGTGCAAACTCAATTTCCAATGGGAAGTTCAAAGGGCTTTACAAATTGCTAAGTCACCAACATGTCCTTTCACCTCTCTTTATGTGTCCTACAAAGTCTTACACAGGACGTGTACATAGTATTTCCCCAAGGAAACACACACACACACACACACACACACTACACCACATACCAATATTGTTGATTCACTGGGTTTTTGTTTGCAGACTGCCTATATTACATGAATTAAGATTTCAAATAATTGTTTGCTTTTCTAACTTAGAAGGGTAAACAATTGGACAACAGTTAAAACCAGTAATAAGAGAAGTTGGCATCAAACATACTCTTTAACTTAATTCCTTTTATTGAAACTCATACACTTTTATGTTATATTTTAAAGCTATTTTCTCCTCAAAATTTGAATAACAGTCAAACCCTACATTGATATTGAACACCAATCAGTTTCCAAGTGCTATACCAATTGTAAACTTTAAGAAGGCCTCATTGGGAAAGCTTTCTCTGTGAAAAGTCAGTGATACATGGGACATGGGTTTGAACTGTGTGGGTTCACATTAACATGCAGATCCCCTCCCACCCCCCTGACCTCCCCAGGAAATACTGCAAATGTATTTTCCTTATGATTTTCATAACAACATTTTATTGGTAAGACTTCCAGTCAACAGTAGGCTGTGTAGGGATCAGCGCTCCTAACCCTTGTTTGTTCAAGGGTTAACTGTATTTCTCTTTCCTTGGTCACACACACACCACATGCACACTTTAAAAGAGAGAAAATGGGTAATTTGTTCTACGGAAACAGTCTACTTAACTCATTTCTATATGTTGAGTAAGGGTTGTCTGTAATCCCTCCTACCCTCAAAACAAATCAGGAGCTATTATTGACAAAGTACCTGTATGTACATCTGGCCAGAGCCATGCCATGGACACCGCCATGGATATTAGCATCACGTGTGAAAAGCATTTTCAATTTAAAACTTTCAGAAATCACTACTTAGCATCCTGACAAAGGTTTCTCCCTCTAAATGATCAGAGTCTAGTCTAGTCTTTTTGTTTTGTTTTTTTTTTACTATATTTAAAGGCAATTTGCTATTTAAATTTCTTAGCCTGAAAAACTAAGACATCATTTTATCAATTCCAAGTTCTTTGGAAAATGATAGTAATATAGTGTCTGCATTTTGCCCATGAGATATTTGATGCAAATTTGCATTCATTGTGCCCAGCCATCGTGGCTCAGTGTTTGAATGTCGACCTATGAACCAGGATTTGATTCCCGGTTACAGACTCAATCCCCAGTGTGGGGCATGCTGTAGGTAGCCAATCAATGATACTCTAATCATCAATGTTTCTATCTCTCTCCCTCTCCTTCCTCTCTGAAATCAACAAAAAATTATTTAAATAAATTAAATAAAAATTATAGTATTGGAATATAACTATTTTTAAAATTTTGCATTCATTGTGACAGTAATTATTCTACTGACTTATTTATTCTACAATTTCCACTTTTTGAAGGAAACAAGGTCTAGCAATTCCTCTTAGAAATGATTGTCACTAGAAGATCTGGTGAGTCCTTGCAAGTCTGTTTAACTATAGAGTTGGTAGTTTGTTTTGTTTTTTCCAATTTTAAGAGCCAAAACATAGCCTATAATCTAAATCTGAACAACCACTCTCATCATATACAGTGATACCTCGAGATATGAGTACCCTAACATACGAGATTTTTGAGATAGGAGCCGTTGAGCGAGCGATTTTTGCTTTGAAATACGAGCAACATTTGAGATAGGAGTAATCTCGCGGATCGGCCGGCTGCACTCGACCCACCAGTTTACCGTGACTCGAGCGTCTCATAGTTTCCCACGCCTCAAGGTTACGGAACGAATTAAACTCGTATCTCGAGGTACCACTGTATGCTTTAAGAAGAATAAAGATTAAGCATATCTCAGTCCAACTGAGAGAGGTAGAGAGAGATTTAAAAATCAGTTTGATGCCTCAATCCTAGGCCAGAGGGACTCATTTCAGTGTTGTCCAATGTGGTTCCTGAGCGGGCCCCTGCAGCCAGCTCATGAATTAGACTTACTCCTTAAACAAATAAGCCCATTTTAGCACTATAAGCCTGTTATTCTTTGGAATGGATCCTCAGATTTGATTCAATTTTGTTTGAGGCTTTGTTTAGTGGCTCCTAATGACAGACTCAAAATACTTGACATAGGAAACTGAGAGTTTCTCAGGGCTGCGGAGATGAAGCTAGAAAAAAGAAATGGAGTAATCTGTATAAGACAGCTGGGAGGGGAAGAGCAAGCTGCAAGCAGAATTCTTCTGCAGGGATTGGGGCTGGCACCTGCGAGGCCTGTTGCCTGGGCCACATGAAGCTACTAACACAGTCCCTGTGAGGTTCGGCTGGCTTGGAAAAGTGCAAGCTGGCCACACTGACCACTGGTCAGGGACTGGGCTGACTTTCGGCACATTTGACCTCAGATATCAGACTTTCTGGCCTTCCTCCCAGAAAGAGTGGCTAGCACATTTCTGGGAAATGGAGCAACAGCTGATCTGAACTCCCAAGCACAAACGTGGGTGAATTAAGGGTCTGGTTAACAATCCCCATATTACTAGATGGAGATTAAGTTGTCCTCTAGATTTATAGCCTTAGATCGATCCATCCAGACACTATGTCTTTTGAGGGTTATGTTCTGCTCTACTCAAGTACTTCTTGGCCACTTAATCGGCCACAACACAGAAAATAAGAGTCAAAATAAGCATGACATAGCCCTATCTAGTTTGGTTCAGTGGATAGAGCATTGACCTGCAGATTGAAGAGTCCTGGGTTCAATTCCAGTCAAGGACACATGTTCAGGTTGTGGGCTCAATCCCCAGTATGGGGTGTGCAAGAGGCGGCCAATCAATGATTTTCTCTCATCATTGATATTTCTCTATTTCTTTCCTTTCCTCTCTGAAGTCAATATATATTACATGTATAAACAACACACACACACACACACACACACACACACACACACACACACACACGAGGCCTGGTACATGAAATTCGTGCACTGGGATCCCTTAGCCCAGCCTGTGCCCTCTAGCAGTCTAGGAGCCCTTGGGGGGTGACCGACTGTAGGCTTGGGACATCCTTAGTGCTGCTATGAAGGCAAGAGAGGCTCCTGCCACTGCTGCTGCTGTGCTCACCAGCCATAAGCCCAGCTCAGGGCTTCTGGATGAGCAGCGCTACCACTGTGGGAGCACACTGACCACCACGAGGAAGCTCCTGTATTGAGCGTCTGCCCCCTGGTGGTCAATGCATGTCATAGTGACTGGTCATTCTGCCGTTAGTTTGATTTGCATATTAGCCTTTTATTATATAGGATAATTGGTGTACAACTTACTTATCACTCTACCAGAGGCCTGATGCACAAAATTCATGCAAGAGGCTTGGTCCTCGCAGCTGCAGCAACTTGTCTCGGGCCGCTGCAGCCCCGGCTTCATTCGGAAGGTCGTCTGGAAGGACATCCAGAAGGTTGTTCTGCTGTCTGATCTAATTAGCATATTATGTTTTTATTACTATAGATTAAAAAAACATGACACATTCAGGGTTAGTAGACATGCTGCTTGGATGAAATGGAGGTAAAGGTAGGATGCTGAGTGTCTGACTGAAGATTGCCTCTTTCACTTAAGGCACATATGTGAACCTATAAAAGGTTTTGGAATGAAAACACGGATCTGATGGCAGAGTCAGGGAGAATAGGAGAAAGAAAGCTGAAGTAGTGGGTGCAGGAGTCCAGCTCAATTTCTCTAAGCTGGAAAACAGGCTGTAGGGTTTCTGGGATTGTTGTGAAAAGCAAAAGCGATGCCTTACAAAGGGCCAACAGCAAGTAAGTATCGTTTCCCCTTCTTCTAAGGGGGCTGGTACGGTGGCAGTGAACATAAAGTGTAAATGTACGAGATATTACTTGAGAAAGAGCACAACTTTGGCCAATTCTTGGATATCAGGAATTTAGAAGAGAAAAGAACCAGCAGAAAGCTGAGGTTTTTTTTTTTTTAATTTCAAAAATCAGGTTTGAAGTAAGGGATGTGGGCAGGAAGAGTTCTAGTTTTGAGAGAAAGATGAGTTGGTTTTTGAATCTGAATTTGGATTTGAGATATTATAGGGACAACAGATTCAAGAGTCCCTGAATAGTAGCGAAATCAGCAGTGGATTTGCCTTGGGGCTGAAGTTTTCATGTCCCTCACTTTCCCTGGACACATGTCTAATCTAGTGTTGAGTATGTAAGCGTTTTTTTTTTTTTTTTAATTTGTTATCCTTTAAAAAGTTCCTTCAAGAGTTACACAAGCTTCGGGCCCCACAAAACCTGGACCCAGCCAGGTTGAAGTCAGAAGCAACGTCATGGGATAATGGGAAAGAAGGGCTTGGAAGCACTCAGTTACTGTCCTCAAAGGATGAGACGGGTCAGCAGCGGAGGCCAGAGGCAGAGATGAGGCCTGCAGGCCAGGGTGCTGCAGGGAGATCAAAGGAATGCTGGCTGAGGATGGGTCAGTGGACTTGACCTTTTTAAAAAGTGACTGATTTTAGCACACACTCAGGACGGGGTCGGGGAGGGGCGAGGCTCAGGTTGGAGGGGGGCCTGAGGAGTGGGAACTGTGCAGTGGGCGCCTCGTCTGAGGAGGCTGACATAAAAGACTTTTTTTTTACTTTTGCCTCTGTAGTCAGTTTCCTTTCGGATGAATACGAACCCCCTGAGCTTGGAGCTGTCTTTCTGTTTTATTACATCTCCTACTCCTGGAGATTTTCTGTGTTCTGAGTTGGATCAATTCCTCTTCACGGTTAGCGTAAGCCTGGTTAACTGCTAAGAAATGGGCTGTTGGCTGGGATGGATTTTTTCTTTTGGGGATGTTTTGTTTTGTTGTTGTTTTTTTTTTTCAACCGTAATAGATTTTCTTTTCTCTCCACACGTAGGCCTTACATTCTGGCCTGGAGTTCAGGGGCACAGAACCAACCAGGGCGGAGAGATGAGGCCACACCAGGCTGCTGAAAAAGCGTTATCTGGGCTCACCTAGGCAAAGGTAGCGATGACTTCATCCCCGCCGAGGGCGCCACCCCGCCCCTGCAGCTGACTTCCCAGCATCAGCCGGTTGGCCAGGGATAGGTTTTCCTGGACTTACTCCTTTCCCACTGCCGGGCATCGCTAGTCACTTTGGAGGAAAAAAAAAAATGCGGTTCAACTGTTCTCCCGTTTCCTCCTGTGCGGAGCCTTTCCCAGACACGGTCTGTCCGTATAACGAAAAGGTTATTAAAATAAAAATAAAAATAAAAGTAAAGTAAAATGACAGGTAGGCCGGCCGAGCCCAGAGAAAGAGCTGAGCTTTGGAAGCTCCTTCGCGGGCCGGGACCACCCACCCCGCCGCCCCCCGCCTCCGAGCGCTGCTAAGGCTCCAGCAAGAGACACGTGTGGGCAGAGGCTGGCCCGGCGCGCAGCTGGGGGTGCGCGCGCGCGTGTGCACAGGGGCGGGGGGGAGCCCGGGAGGTGCCGCAGAGCCTCCTTTGTGGACGGCTCCGGCGGGTCCCGCAGCCCGCTGGCTGGGCGCCTCTCCTGGGCTGGTTCCCCCCGCCGCGGACACCTGGCTCCTCGGCCCTGTCCGCACTTCTCGGTGCCCCCTGCCGCCGCCCTGCTGCCTCCTCCGGTGCCCGGCCGCCCGCCGGCTCCGGGACAGCCCCCTCTCCGGGGGCGGGGAGCAGCCTGCCTGCCTGCCGGGCCGCGGCTTCCAGGCCCCCGGGGCCCCGCGCAGGTGGAGGTGAGCGCGGCCGCGCGGACGCCGGCGTGGGCCGAGGGGGAGGGGGCAGGGGCCGAGCAGGAAGGGGCGTGCTAGGCGGGCGGCGGGCGCCGGCAGCAGCCCGGGCCGCGGCATTGTTACCTGCGGCAGCGGCAGCGGCAGCGGCTGCGCCCCGCCCCGCGTCGTCCTGCCTCCTCCAGGCGGCCCGGGGCTGCCGGGCTGGGCTGCACTGACCCGGGCAGAGGCGGCGGCGCGAGGAGCGAGGAGGGCGAGCCGGCGGCGGTGAGTGTGACCGTCCGGCTGAGGTCGAGGCGACCCCTGCTTTGGGGAGGGAGAAGGGGAGCACCGGGACCGGCGACTCCCGGCTCGGAAGGGTCAGGGGCGATCAGCCAGGACCCCGGGGCTGGGGTGCTGAGTCCGAGCCCCCCTCGGAAGGCTGGGGCGTCGGAGCGCCCCCCCCACACACACACACACCCGCCCGGGTGACTTTGGCGGCCGCACTTGCCTGGCCGCTGGGCACGGGCATCGGTCGGTCCCGGAGGCGAAGGCGCGCGGGTGCGGACCCCCCGTCCTGAGAAGGAGCGAGGTAGGTGGCGGGCCCCCGCCGTGTTGGACCGTGTTGGACCGGGTCGGCCGACTTAACTCTGGCTGCTCAGATTCAGGGATACTCGGCGCCCCCGGACCTGGACACCCGCCCGCCCCAGGGCGCGCCTTGGCGGACTCCGCGCCGGGGTGCTGACCGGCGGGGGCCCTGGACTCGCCCCCCTGACCGCGGGTGCGGGCTGCCGAGGACCGGGGACGAGGTGGCTCTCGCTCTGGATGCACACTTGCCCTGGCCGTGCGGAGTTCCGGCGAGAAGGTGCGCGCTGCACCCGGGCAAGTTCGGGGGGGGGGGGGAGGAGGCTGGCTGGTGGGCCGGCGGGTCCCCCCGACTCCAGCGGCGGCGGCTCCCCAGCCTGGGACGGCGGACTCTCCGGGTTCAGTCCTGCGACCCAACGCCAGGAGGCTCCCTCCGCGGCTCTCTCGCCGGCTCTCCCCGCTGCCTCCCGGCTGAGCCGCAGTGCGGCGGCGAGGCTCTGCCCCCTGCGCCCGGGACCCCGACCGCGGGGGGACGCGGGGCAGGCGGAGGTGTCGCCGCGGCGGGGCGAGGAGAGCCGCGTCCGCCACCGACCGGGAGGCCTCCCCTCCGGGTTAAAGCGGACACCGTCCCTCGTTACCCCCCGCCCCGCTGCTGGGGCTCCGTGCCGCGGAGGGGGCGCGCGGGCTCCGGAGCCCGGGACCTCGGGGGGCGGGGAGGGAAGGGGAGGGGGCCGGGTCTGGCGACCCCGTTCCCACCTCGACCCGCCCGCGGTGGGGACGCCGGGAGGGGCGGAGCGGTGCGTGGCCGGCTCCTGTCCGTGGGTTCTGCCCGGGAGAAGGCATCCGCTCCCGGCGGCAGAGGGCACGGTTGCGCCCCGGGACGTCCCCGCACAGCGGGCGGCGGCGGCCCCTCCGCAGCGCGCGCCCTCGCCCGTCGCCGCGGCCCGCAGAGCCCCGCGCCGCGCGTGGAGGCGGCCGCCTGCGCCTCGCGCCGCCTCCCCGCCCTCCGGCCGCCGCGGTCCCGATAAGGGCGCCGCGGAGGGCTCGCGTGCAGTGCGCGGGGCCCGCCCTCCCCCGTCGCTCCTGGCGCCGCCGGACGCGGAGCGGGGCTCCCTGGGGATCACGGCGGCCGCGGTCGTGTGGCCGTCCGCGCCCCGCTCGCCCGCCCGCCCGGGGCTGGGGGCCCGCGGAGCTTTTGGTGCGGCCCGGCCCGGGCGTTCGGTGAGTGGCGGGGCGAGGAGGGGTGGGAGGGATGGAAGGACGGGGCTGGGAGACCGCTCGCCCAGGCAGAGGCTCGGGAAACTGCGCGGTGCCCAGACTCCTGGAGGGAAAACGTGCCCCGGTGTCCCCGCGTGCGCTTCCTTCGGGATCGAGTCCCTCCCCGACAGCTGGTGGCGCGGAAAGCGCTCGGTGGTCTGCGCCCCCCCCCCTCCCTCCACTCGCCCACCGTGTGGTCCGCCCCAATGGGGAACCCGCGCTGCTTTCCGTCTCTCCATCCTGGGGCGCACGCTTGCTTTTGTGTTTGTTTGTTTGTTTGTTTGTTTGTTTGTTGTTTTGTTAGTTTGGGGGCATTGAGAGAAACTGGAAATGCAGACTCCAAAACAGGGGTTCTCTCCCCGCCCCGGGCATCCGTGTGAAGGGTGTGTGTTGTGCTGCCTATGAAACACGCTGGGTTCGTTGGACTGGGCGGCTGGCGATCTGTGCTTAGTTAAAAAAGGTATTGAGAGAGGCGTGTTGGGGAGGGGGGGCAGGCAGGGGGTGCAGTCCTTTTCCCAAGGACTTCGAGGGGAGCAACAATGCCATGTTTTGGAATTCCCCGTACTCTCCCCCCAAATTAAACAGGGCTGTGGGTTGCTCTGCCTCTTCTGGCCCAGCCTGGCAGGTTCTCTCCCCTCCTCCTCCCCACACCCCCGTTGGTCATCAGAAGGGCATGGATGGGCCAGAAGCCCTTCCCGCTCCCACCTCGTCTGTGACACAGGTCAGGCCTGCCTTCTGGTGCGGGCTTTCCTTGCCATGACTTGTTGGCCTGCAGCGGAGTGACCAGCTGGGCACCCAGCCCCACTCACCCCGCTCTCGGGGGAAACTCTGAGCTCTGAAGGGCCTGTGAGGGGGAGCCCGTCTTCCCAGGAGATAGGCCCAAAGGAAGCATAGATGCCCTCTTGTCTCCCCTCTCGCCCACTCCCTCCAAGGGAGCAGAGCTTTGGCACCAAGGGCAAAAAGGAAGGCGGCTGTTTGGGCAGGAGCCTTTAGAAAGGGGCCAGAGGGCTTCTTTGGAGACCCCATAAGAGTCTCCCTCTAAAAGAATTTTTTGCTCGCTGATCAGCTCAAGGGCCAGGCCATGGAGGGAGACGGTGTCCCCTTATTAAAAACTCACATGGTAAAAAAAAAGATACAGCCTCCCCCAGGAGCGCCTATCACTCAGACACACCTGTGCTGGGTCATGACTGGCACTGGGGGGGACTTGCGGAGAAGTTTTCTTCAGAGCCAGGCCACACGACAGCTCTCCACTTTACTCAGACAAGGGGTATCTTCAGCCTGAGCAGCCACCTCGCTGCTGCGGCAGCGGCCCCCAGCCTGGAGAAGGGGTGTTAAATACAAGCCCCGTCTGTCTGCCCAGGGGAGATGGATGGATACTTGACATTTTCCAGCCAGAGCCCAGGCCATTTATTTCTGCTGCCCCTACTGGCCACGAACAGCCGGGATAAACAGCCAGCGTCGTCTTTCCGCCACCTGTGTTCTTCTGGCGGCCCTAGGGAGTCTATGTTTGCATCTTTACTGTAGGTAGCACCACACACAGTAAGTTAAATGTTCTCCGTGTGTCCTCCCCGTCTAATGTCCCCTGAGACTGTGGAAAGGGTTAGCATGTCTGTCTGCACTCCTTTCCCCTTCTTCTGTCTGACATGTGAAATCTGGGCCAGGAGGAAACCCTATTGAAGCCAGTTGTAAAACTGGCTAATCATTGCTGGACAACGTATTCATTAGAAGCCGTTGGGGGGGAGGGGGGGGACTAAGATTCTTGTATGTTACCTTGGGAAAAAATTAGCCAGACAAAAATGTACCAGGAACAATGTGGTAAATTTTCTTGTTCTCTTAGCTTTTCCAGATGGCATTCTTTCTCGGGATGGGGCAGTGGTTAGGATCACGACAGTGCATGGCTAACTTATTTACTACGTTGACAAGCTTTTCTCTGATACTTCCCCTGTGTAACGCGTAATACTCGAAAAGACATGCATTCTTTGGGGCTTTGGTATGGGAAGACAGTGCTGTTGCATAACTGCTGGGTAGATAGTCTTTCTCACTCTTTATTAGTATCTTTACATTTGCCACGGGAGGTTTAATGGCACATCTGTGCATACATTTACTCAGCACTGAGTGAGTTATTGCTTTCTAGGACAGAGACTTTTTTAGCTTATCATCATTCTTAGCAAGAATAATCTATCAACAAGTCAGCATATCTGGGAGTGAAGGGTTAGCCATTCTTCTATACATAATTAGTGAATTGGAGGATTAGAACTCTTCTATACATGAGATATTTCATATACAGAAGCATTTTAAAATATGTGAGGATAAACTGCCAAGATTACCTGTGCAGTCTTGAAAAAAAGAAGAGTTCAAATATAACTATAAACTGTAATTGACAGTGAGTCATTTGCTTTAGGGGTGCCAACTATGAAAACAGCCTGGTTATGCCCCTAATGATAATTATGAAAACTCCTTTTAAAAGCCAGTTGCATCTCCAGTGAGCTGCAAGTTGGCTTGGATAAATATTTTCAGTTTTACTTTCTAAAATACTCTCCAGTGGTGATGACTACACAACACTGTGAATGAACTTAAGTTAAAAATGGTAAAAATGGTTAAAAGGAATCATCCAATTAATAGTTGTAAATGCTATTTTCTAGCCATATGTAATTTTCAGAAACTAAATATTCAAACATTTCAGGAAAACATCCATTCTTGATAGAGACAATTTAACATACAATTACTGAGTATTTTTTTTTTAAAAAAAGACAAATCTCAGAAATGTAGTAACTAAGAAAGCGGAGAATGGAAATATTACAAGTTTCTCGCAGCCTGAGCATTTTATCTATAAACCCAATACATATTTTAAAGCACATGTAATGCCTGGGGAGGTAAAGAGAAATCATGTGTACATATGACACCAGTTGTTAATAATAGTTAATTATATACAGGCATCTTGGTAAGGACATATGTATTAGTTCATATGTTCTTATACAGGCCAGCAAAACGGTATATCCTTACATTATAGAAGAGGATGTTGAAACATAGGATAAATAACCTGCCTCACCCTAGTTTGCCCATCTAAGGATCGAGGAAAAGCAGCCTATTTCTGGAATCTCCACTCTTATTTCCAAGGCAAACTTGCTTTTTAAAAAAAAAAATTTAAAGATTTTAAAATTGAATGGTGATAAGCTAGAGAGAGAGAAAGAAAAAGAGGAAGGGAGAGGGAGAGGGAAAGAGAAATATTGTTGTGAGAGGGAGCTCACAACCCAGGCATGTGCTCTGACCAAGAATCAAACTGAACCTCTCAGTGCATGGGTCGATGCCCACACAGTCCAGGTGGCAGTCCTGCCTCTTGTATGTGGTTCTGAGTAAAAAATGTAACAATATTTGAATTCGTGCAATCAGACAGTTTACTGCTTTGTAACCCAGCATTGTTTGACCCATGTGTAAGAGTAGGTGTGAGCTTTGACAGTGATGCTGTACAAGGACAATTACACTCAGAAGTCCAATCTAAGAAGCCCCTCCATTTGGCCCTATATGAAGTGGAGGACACAGTCCCCCTTTCATACACCCACTCTGAAGCCCGGGACCTCAGGGGTGAAGGGGTGGGGTCTGGCAACCCCTGTTCCCACCTGGACCTGCCCGACCTGCCTGTCAGGTGCTCACTCCATATCCTGCACGGGCTCCCTTCTTCCACGTTCCCACTTACCTATCTTAAATCTGAAGAAATGTAGTTGTTTTGGCCCCTATTTTCACATCAGGTCCATAACCCAACTCCAAAACAAACATGTAAAGATCGGTAAAAATACAAGCCACTAAAATAAGTCAGTGATTTTGTGAATAAGGGATCAACGTGTGGCAGGTTGGTGTGTTTGTGTCCTTGCTAATAGTGTCACTGAAGAAGCAGAAGGGACAGGGAGACGTTCTGGTGGCTTCCAGAGAGCGGCTTAACTGGAATCCAAAGCGATAGCATCGGAAGCAATAGTAGAGGTCATGTAATGTATCCCAACCTCCTAATTTTACAGATGAGAAACTAAAGTCTAGTGAGGTGAAGTGACTTGTCCAAAACGGTAAGCAGTAAAGCTTGATTTAGAGCTGGAACCTTTAATCTGCGTGACTAGTGTTTGCAGTATTTTCTGGGAAGCCATGTCACCAAGTGACATGGATGGAGCAAGAACGTGGTGGCTCTGACTCCGGGGGTATATAGTTCGGCCATTATTTTATCATCTGCTCTGCAAATCCCTACCTAGTATGTGCAAGGTAGGGAACATATCCACACTGGAGAAAGGCAGGTCACTAATGCCTAACGCTTCTGTCATGTGCGTAATTTCCCTAGGGATCGGGTATCCATTGTCCCAGGTCATGAACAAGTAGTTTATTCATAAAGTGAGCAATACCTGCTGAACCTATAGTGGGTCCTCAGCAAATGCGTTTTATTGATTAACAGGAGTTTTCCAAGTTGGATTTATTGCTGCTGTTTTGGCAACATTTCCAGGTAGTAAAAATGGGCTCATATTTTAGAAAAGTATTAGTCCCTTTTATTGCTCTCTGGGACGTATTGCCCCTCATTATTTTCATATCTAGTTTCTCTAAGGGGGGGGGGGCTGGCACAAGCCTCTGACGGGGATAGCTTGGAATGGAATGTTTCCCTGTACTGACTTTAAACTTGTTTTAATCTTTGTAGGTTTGGAAGAATGACGCACAACACAGGTGCCTTTTTCCCTGGTGGCAGACCAGCGCGTGAAAAAGTATGACACACGTTTGAGGTTTGTGTCTGCTTCCCCAAGGTCAGGAAATTATCTCCTTGGAAGGCAACAGTACTATGCATGTTATGAATTGTGTCTCCTTGGTCAGTGATAAAGAGAATGGGACTATTGCCACAGCAGCTGGATTCATGATTGAGGAAACACCGCCCCCACCGCCGCCTCCTCCTCCTCCACCCCCTCCACCTCCACCATGTCCATATTCAGAGGAAGGGTTTGCTCCCTCTCTTCCTCCTCCTCCCCCACCACATGCATTCCCCGGGGGGCCTCCGATCCCTCCTCCCCCTCCAGAACTGCCCCCAGCCTCTCACTTGAATGGCTACAGCCACCTCGGTAAGAAAAAGCGGATGAAAAGCTTCTTTTGGAAAACGATTCCGGAGGAGCAAGTACGAGGCAAAACCAACATCTGGACCTTGGCAGCCAGGCAGCAGCATCAGTACCAAATAGATACGAAGACCATCGAGGAGCTCTTTGGTCAGCAGGAAGATGCCACCAAGCCTGCCCTTGCCAGGAGAGGAGGATCTTTAAATTCGTCCTTCAAGGAAGCAAGAGAGGAGGTAAGAAGGGGGCGTTGTTTTGGGTTTCGGAGTGTACATACGTTTGAAAACTTACTAGAATCACTAAGGAATAACATAAGGCCCAGCCGGCTTGCCTCAGTGGTTGAGCATCGACCCTATGAACCAGGAGGTCATGGTTCGAATCCCGGTCAGGGCACATGCCCGGGTTGTGGGCTCGATCCCCCACTGTGGGGTGAGCACGAGGCAGCCAATCCGTGATTCTCTCTCATCCTTGATGTTTCCATCTCCTTCTCTCTTCCTCTCTGAAGTTAACAAAAATATATTATTTTTTTAAGAAGGAAAGAACGTAAGGCAAGGGAATGTTGCGTCTCTGGGAATGACAGAAAGGGCCTTCTTACATGCTGAACTTGAGCCGAGTAGTAACAAAGTGGAAGGAGCGTGCATGCCAGACCCTCCCAGGCATCTCGGTAGATTATGACCTCATGCAGAGAACATGCTCTGTGGGGCTATCGTCCTTGGCTTCTCGGTGCTGCCCTGTCTCTGCACATCTGCGGTTTCCCCTGGTGCAGCGCTTCTGCTGGAGTCCAGGATTACTCCTCTCCAGTGAAACAAACACAGAAACCTCAGTTCTTGAGCCCAGGCATCTGCGATCAGCTGGAGCTTTCTGAGACAGCATGCTTTTTGTTAAATAGCATCGTGAAGTAACGCACATCCTTAGAGTTTTATCCTTCATGTTTCCTCCAGTTTTCCTCGCACAGTGTTTATAGCGAAGGCCTTCACTCCTTCGGTCTCTGAATTGAATTATGGCCATTGTGGACCAGAGGTTTCCAGAGAGCCAACACACGAAGCTGTTTTCAGATAGATTTTCTGGAAGGCATCTTTCCAGTTAACACTCAGTGTGTGACTTTGAGAATAAAATAAAGCCAGCAAGTTATAAGAAGTTCATTGGAAGTGTGGCCTTTGGGGTACAGGCCACTATATATTTTAGAAACTGAGTCCAAAATCGTGTTTGTTCGTACTCTCTGTAGAAATACGAGTAAACATCTAAAAGCCTTGCTTGCAAGAGGGAATAATTAGGAAACCAGGAAAGAATGCTGCCCACCAAAAAAAAAAAAAAAAAAGTGACAGAAATGCATCATTTTTTAATCTGCTGTAAGGGAGTTGAGAAAATAGGTCAGAGATGGAGGTGTGAGATAAGAGTAGGCAGGGCTCTGGAATGAAGTAGCAGCTCCCTGCATTATTGAATTCTCGAGCCGACAATATTGACCTCTTTTCTCTCTGGCTCAGGAACATGTTAACTTCTATCCCCGAATTCCCTTGGGGGCCTTTGAGGCTGGTGGCATGGTGCCCTGTTGAAATAGCCAAGCATCTATTTATTATAAAATGTGGAGAGCGCTGGGATTTGAGTTTACTGTGGCATACATTTGAGAGGCAATCTTCAGGAAAATCCCGAGTGTGAAGCACAGGTGTTTCCCGCTCTTGACCTTACGCAACGTCCTTTCACTTCGTAGCAGACCCTTTCAGTCCTAGAGGAAGCAAGAAGTCATTCCTCAGCACCGTGGCCTTCTCCCCTGCTGCCAGCAGAGGCTTCTTAATGTACAGCAGGTCATTTCTCACCACTGTTTCTGAGCTCCACTTACTGAATTTCAAGAATTTTAAAGGAAAGAGTGGGTGGGCGCATGTGGAAAAAAGGTTGAGGTCTTTGAAAAGCACCTGTGGAAACAGAAGGGGGTCTGGCTCAACATGTTTCTGGGGAGGAGGCGGCTGGCACTTGTAAATTAGGGACATTATTTTGCTGCTTTATGTTCATGAATCAAAGAGAGGCAAGAAGTATGGTGTCTTTTCCCAACTGTGGCAGGAGCAGAAATGTCCATTTCTAGGCCAGGTCTAAAATTCAGGGGGAAAAAGTCTTTCTCCTCACCCTCTTCACCCTTGTATCTGAGGTACATCTTTACTTTTTTTCCTTTAGCTTAAAAAACAAACAAACTTGAAAGTGAATAATTATTTAGCTAACTAGCTAGCTAGCTAGTTATATTTATTTATAGTTTATTGAATTTATTGGTTAATAAAATGATATAGGTTTCAGGTGTACAATTCTATAATGCTCCATCTGTACATTGTATTGTATGTTCATTACCCCAAGTCAAGTCTCCTTCCATCACCGTTTATCCTCGCTTTACCTTATACCTCCCCCTCCCTTTTCCCCTCTGGTAATCACTGTAATGTTGTCTGTCTTGAATGATCATCTTTTTATTTCTGGCAAAATATGCATCGGCCATCTTAACCATTTGCAGGTGTACAGTGCAGTGGCACTGGGACATCCACGCTGTTGTGTAACCACCCCCTCATCCAACCACAGAAATCTCATCTTGCAAACTGAAACTGTCGGTCCCTGGCAACCACCCTTCTACCTTCTCTATGAATTTGACTGCTGTGGGTACTTTATATAAGTGTGATTGCACAGTACTTGTCTTTTTGTGACTGGATCATTTCACTTCGCATAGCGTCCTCGAAGTTCCTCCATGTGATAGCATGTCAGCATTGTAAGGCTGGATAATACTCTATTGTAGACATACACTGCATTTGTTTACCCAGTTGGGTTGCTTCCACCTTTTGGCTATTGTAAATAATGCTGTTATGAACATAGGTTTGCAAATAGCTTTACTTTTAACACTTATGATCTTAATCGGAGAGACAGCATTCTAGAAAGAAAAGTTAAATCACTATAACTGTGTAAGCAAAGAGCCTAACTCTTCAGTTTTTCAGTACTCAGGTAGGGTGAGTAGTTTAGTAGATGGATGGATAAGTGCATATTGCATAATATGGTCACAGAACAGGGTTATCCAGAATTATTTTCAATTTTCCATGCTGTCTCCAACATGGCTAGATTTATCACATGTACCTTTCCCCCCCCCCCCCACCCAGTAAAGAATACAGGATGTGTGATTTTCTTCCTTATTAGATTTTCTTCTAAATCAGCTACAATTCAGCAGAGTGGTAGTCTAACAAGGACCAGTAATAAAACTTCCGGTTCCCTCTGTAGTAGATGAAGCGCAG
>PVJN01041871.1:0-18541 GCA_004026805.1 Lasiurus borealis | reverse complement strand
CCTCCTGCTCCCCCCTGTGCATGCATCACCACCACCCCCATCCCATCCCCGGGCCCCACGCTGTGTGCATTCCCGGGGCCCTCGCTGCGCAGCTACCACCAGACTCACATCTCGGGCGGCGTCTCTGTCAGCTCCCCGCAGCAGCATCACCCTCACCACCTCGCTGTGGCCCATCTGTGACGCGATCCACAGCGGGGCCGTCCCATCCTACGGCGAGAGGACCACACAGCGTCCAGACCGCAGCCACACGGCCTCCACACGGCCTCCACACGGCCTCCACACGGCCGCTACCGGGTGTCCACAGGCCGACGCTCTGTCCACTGAGCCACACCGGTTTTGGCTCCACCCATTTTTTTAATAGGGTCTCCCAATTCAGGAGCATCCTTCCTTCATTCACTCATCCAACCACCCGCAATCATTAAGTATCTTCCGAGTCTCCGGCAGCCAGAGCTAAAAATAAGACATGACTGCCCTGTGGGCCAGGACCGGTGTGGCTCAGTGGATAGAGCATCGGATTGCGGACTGAAAGGTCCCAGGTTCGATTCCAGTTGGGAGCATGTACCTTGCTTGCAGGCACATCTCCACTGTGGGGCGTGCAGGAGGCAGCTGATTGATGTCTCTCTCTCATCGATGTTTCTGACTTTCTATCCCTCTCCCTTCCTCTCTGTAAAAAACCAATAAAATATATTTAAAAAAAAAAAGACTGTCCCGTGGAATGACCTGTGAATCAGGAGCTCACGGGCGGATTCCGGCAGGGGCACACGCCTGGGTGGTGGGCTCAACCCCCAGGAGGGGGCGTGCAGGAGGTAGCTGACCCGTGATCCTCTCTCCTCACAAATGGTTCTACCCCTCCCTTCCTCTCTGACGTCGGTAAAACATTAAAGAAGGCGATCCCTGCTCCGAGAGGAGCTAAGCCCAGGGGAGAGAGAGGCACAGGAACCGGGGCCTGACCTCAGGGCTCCCATGGAGTGTGCACACAAAGCCCCAGGAGCCAGGAAGGGCCTCGTACTGTGCGGAGTCACGGGGTCAGCTCTCAGTGGGGACGCTGGTGTCTGAGCTGGGTCTTGAGGGAGGACTAGGTTTTCTCCGGGGGGGTGAAGGGACAAGGGAACCCATGGAGGTGGGACATTTCCAGCCCCAGGGACCTGGGCAGGAGTGGCTGGTCAGGCAGCGTGGGCAAGCCAGTTGGCATGGCCCAAAGGGGTGTGTGTGTGTGTGTGTGTGTGTGTGTGTGTGTGTGTGTGTAGCCTGAGGGGCATGGGTGTGGCCTGAGGTGTGGGCGGGGCCTGAGGGGTGTGGGCGGGGCTGAGGGGAGTGAGTGTGGCCCAAGGAATATGGTGTGACCTGAGGGATGTGGGCGGGGCCGGAGGGGTGTGGTGGGGCCTGAGGGTTATGGCCCAAAGGGCAGGTGTTGCCTAAGGGATGTGGGCGGGGTTTGAGGGGTGTGGTGGGGCCCCGAGGGACATGAGTGTGTTCTGAGGGATGTGGGTGTGGCCTCTGGTGTGGGTGTGGTCCGAGGGATGTGGGTGTGGCCAGAGGACAGGGTGGGGCCCACGGGGCCAGGGTGGGACTGGGAGGCAGGAGGGGGAGCCTGGGCTCCAGGTGGGGGTTCCAGGCTCCCCAGCTGGTGCCTTCTCCCTCCTCCTCCGCTGGGGCTCCCTGCTCTTGGTGGATGTCGCCACCAGGGGGCAGCCGAGGACAGGCTGTCAGGCCTTTGCTGCCTCTAAGAAGGGCTTTTTGGTAAAATGCTATTAATGGACACCAATACTTACAGACCAGCGGTGCCGAGGGGTGCCTGTGGGGAGTCACTGGGGACATCGGAACAGAAAGGCTAACGGCTACCGCCTCATTGCAACTGCCCCGGGCGTGGAGGGCCACCCTCCCTGCCCCTCCTGCGAAGCCGTGAGCCTTACATTACAGACACTGCGGTGGGAAGGCAGGACGGGCCAGCCCGACCCGGCCAGACGACCGTCTATTACAGGCTCACGGCGGGCAGTAAGCGGGCACAGGGGTTTCCTGCGGGCACTGGAGCTGGTGCCCCTGGAAAAGGAACAGTTCTGCCCCCCCAAAGCAATTGCTAATGCCCGGCTCTTTTCAGAGCGGCACGCACAATGCCAGTCACATCGGACGCACCGTTCCAGGAGAACTATTCCCGATCTGAAAGGGCGGATAGCTTGCCCTTGACCCCAGCCCTCCCCTCTTATTAAACGAGGTCGCCCACGGGACAGTCACCTCCCTTCTGGGGCGCCCTGGCTGCCCCAGCGACGTGGGGTCACACTCATCACCCCGGGTTCCCGTGTCCTCAGCACACAGGACACCGCAAGCCGTGCAACACACAGAGCGTAATCTTACGCCGGCGTGGCTTTGTACAGACCTGATTAACTCTGCCAACAGGTGTGTCAGAACACCAGGAGTTACTTCAGAAGGTGGTTCCGAGAGAGCCCCGGCCCTCTCTCCTTTCTACGTGCGCAGCGGCACGTGCAGGAGTGACCCCTAAACCAAACCTGTGCCATCTGGAAACGTCCAGTCCTTTCCATGTCGTAAAATGTGGCCCCGCCTTCGGAACCCACCAACCGTTTCAGAATAAGAAGAAGGGCTGACCGGGAACTGTGAACCTCCGACCCCCAAAGGCCGGTTCTGGCGGGAATGGAAATGCAATTTTTTTTTTTCTAAAAGTGTCCTTTCCCAGAAATATTCCTGAGGCCATCAAAGCTAAGAATATCTCTAAGATTCTGGAAACACAGCCTCACATTTTATAGCCATGGCTGGCACTTGCTAAGTTCTCCAGAAATACTGCCTGCACACTGAGTACAACAGTCACGAAAACTCAGGAGCTAGGGCCTGGCCGGTGTGGCTCCGGTGGTTAGAGCATCATCCCATAGACCCTGTGTCCCCGAAAATAAGACAGTGTCTTCTATTAATGTTCATTCCCAAAAATGCGCCGGGTCTTATGTTCAGGGAATGTCTTATTTCTCCATGAAGAAGAAGACAGTACACATGTATTGCTGAACAAAAAAAAAGGAAATGTATGACCTGTCTACAGTACGGTAGTCGTTGTCATCACCAACCAGCTCACGGATGGGCCGCAGCGCAGCCGGAGCTGTTCGGGCCGTGCGAGGTCTCTTTAAATCAGGAGTCAGATGCCTGACGGTCGCTTTGGGGGGCCTTCTATTCCGGGGAGGCCTGATGATCGGGGAGGTCTTATTTTCGGGGGGATGCCTTATATTGCAGCAAGAGGCAAAATGGGGCGTAGGTCTTATTTTGGGGAGATGTCTTACTTTTGGGGGGAAACAGGATACCAAAAGGTGGGTGGGTTCAATTCCCAGTTAGGTAACGTACCCAGGTGGTGGGTTCGATCCCCCAGTTGGGGCACATGCAAGAGGCAACCAATCGATATTTCTCTGTCACATGGATGTTTCCCTCCTCCAGCCCCTCAAGCCAATTTAAAAAAAAAAGGAAAAATTAAAATAAAAAGACAGGGCTCTTGGAAAAATCATCAGGATCAGCCCACCCAGCCCCCTACATCTCCAATGAGGGGCAGGCGGTCGGAGCGGCTGGCTCGCTCATGCAAACCCCACAGCCAGTGACCGGCAGAGCCGGTTCCAGAACCCGGGAATTCCGGATCTCAGGCCCACGTTGCCCAGAGCCCCTTTCTTTACTCAGGTTCCGTATATGCACTTGGGCTTCTCCGGACGGAAGACGCCGGCGGTCCAGGCCTTGGACCCACCTGCAGGCTCCCACAGCTCTTCGCCACGGCACCCGCAGGCTTTGCCGAAGCAGGTCTCTCCGCAGAAGGAAGCGCAGGGAGCCACTGATGGCCAGGAACCAGCTGGACTTTCCCCCTAGAAAACCACCTTGCAAGTCACGGCACGGGACCCGAAGTGTTTTTTGCTAAAAACAGACGCATCAGTGAGGGAACAGTTCTCCTAGAACCGTGGTCGGCAAACGGCGGCTCTTTGGCCCCTCCAGTGTGGCTCTTCCACAAAATCCCACCGCCTGCGCGAGTCTACTTTGAAGAAGTGGCGTTAGAAGAAGTTTAAGTTTAAAAAATGTGGCTCTCCAGCCAAAACCGGTGTGGCTCAGTGGATAGAGCGTCGGCCTGTGGACTGAAAGGTTGTGGGCACATCTCCAGTGGGGGGCGTGCAGGAGGCAGCTGATGGATGTCTCTCTCTCATCAATGTTTCTAACTTTTTATCCCTCTCCCTTCCTCTCTGTAAAAAGTCAATAAAATATATTAAAAAAAAATAAAAATAAAAAATGTGGCTCTCCAAAGACATTTCCATCATTGTCCTGTTGGTATTTGGCTCTGCGGACGGATGAGTTTGCTGACCACTGATTTAGAAGATAATTCTTGCCCCGGCCAGATAGCTCAGTTGGTTAGAGCAGTGGTCAGCAAACTGCGGCTCGAGAGCCACAGGCGGCTCTTTGGCCTCTCCAGTGTGGCTCTTCCACAGAATCCCATGGCCTGGGTGAGTCTATGTTGAAGAAGCAGCGTTAGAAGACGTTTACGTTTAAAAAATGTGGCTCTTCAAAGACATTTCCATCGTTGTCCTGCTGATATTTGGCTCTGTGGACAAATGATTTTGCCGACCGCTTTCCTAGAAGAGCAGCTGATTGCAATGCCTCACTTTGGACCAGTGGTTCTCAACCTTTTTTTAATGCTGTGACCTTTTAATACAGTTCCTCATGTGGTGGTGACCCCCGATCATAAAATTATTTTCGTTGCTACTTCATAACTGTAATTTTGCTACTCTTATGAATCGTAATGTAAATATCTGTGTTTTCTGGTGGTCTTAGGCTCTACAGCAGCGGTTCTCAACTTGTGGGTCGAGACGCACAGGTTGAAAACTGCTAGCATTAAAAAAGGTTGAGCCAAAACCGGTGTGGCTCAGTGGATAGAGCATCAGCTTGTGGACTGAAAGGTCCCAGGTTTGATTCTGGTCAAGGGCATGTACCTTGGTTGCGGGCACATCCCGAGTAGGGGGCGTGCAGGAGGCGGCTGATCTAGCTCTCTATCCCTCTCCCTTCCTCTCTGTGAAAATCAATAAATTTTTTTTTTTTTTTATTAAATAAAAAAGGTTGAGAACCGTTGCTCTGGACGGGTCTTTGCCCCTCTTAGAGGGAGGCCTGCATTACCTGGCAGTTCCATTCCTTTACGTGTCAAGTGGTTGATTCACCAGCTGTTGGCCAATGAAGTCTCATTGCAATTGTGAGAGACTGAGGGGCGGGACCTGCCGGGGGCTGTACGGCTGTACCGGGCCCCCCTGTGGCTGGCGAATCCGGTGAGGGAGCGGGAAGAGAGGAGGCAGCACCTCTGGGAGGGCCGGGGCAGGGCCAGCCACCCGACGCGCCTCTGCCCGCCTGCGTCCGGCCGCTCCCTCTCACCAGCTTGGAGGCGTAGACCACGTTCCTGACCTCAGACACCCACACCCCGTTTTAAACACGGTCAGTGGGGACATCGGCCTGATGCCGGGCGAGCCCAGAGCAGGAACGGGAGAAACCCTGATCCCAGAGGAGCTGTGCCAGGGACGCAAAGGGGGTGATCGGCCTCTCAGGCTCACCGGCCCCGCCCCCCGCGCCCCGACATTACCTGCCTCGGCTGGTTGACTCTCGCTCCGGACGACAGCAGCAGCCGAGCGACATCCAGGTAGCCGCCCTGGGCAGCCAGGAAGAGGGCGGTGGCTCCATCCTGCGGGCAGCCGGGGGGAGGGCAGAGATCACCTTCCGCAGGGACTTGGGAAGAAGTCACCTTTGAAATACACGCATTTAATACCGTGTTCCATCCCCATGCCCCTCGTTCCCACGCACAGTTAGCGCTTGACTCTTCGAAGAATGATTGTGAGAGCCGAAACCTGTGTGGCTCAGTGGATAGAGCGTCGGCCTGTGGACTGAAGGGTCCCAGGTTTGATTCCGGTCAAGGGCATGTACTTTGGTGGCAGGCACATCCCCAGTGGGGGGCATGCAGGAGGCGGCTGATTGATGTCTCTCTCTCATCGATGTTTCTAGCTCTCTATCCCTCTCCTTTCCTCTCTGTAAAAAAATCAATAAAATATATATATTTTAAAAATCAATAAAGCCGAGACCAGTTTGGCTCTGTGAGTAGAGCGTCAGCCTGCGGACTGAAGGGTCCCAGGTTCGATTCTGGTCGGGGGCATGTACCTTGCTTGCGGGCACATCTCCACAGTGGGACGTGAAGGAGGTGTCTGATCGATGTCTCTCTCTCATCGATGTTTCTGACTTTCTGTCTCTCTCCCTTCCTCTGTAAAAAAATAAAAAATATATGTATATATTTTTTAAAATAAATAATAAAAAAAGAATGATTCTGAGAGTCACACTGAGTCAGACAGAAAACAGACAGGTTCAGGGGAGTGATGATGTATACGAGGTCCTGATGCCAGAGCCCAGGTCTCCCCGGCATGCAGCCCCCCACTTTTCTCGTCTGCACAGACTTCACGGGCTGCTCTCTGCGTTTGTTGCGTGACCTGAGACCACCCCCTTTTTACTTTATATATTAATATATTTTATTGATTTTTCACAGAGAGGAAAGAAGAGGGAGAGTTAGAAACATGGATGAGAGAGAAACATCGATCCGCTGCCTCTTGCACGCCCCCCACTGGGGATGTGCCCACAACCAAGGTACATGCCCTTGACCAGAATCAAACCTGGGACCCTTCAGTCCACAGACGGACACTCTATCCACTGAGCCACACCGGTTTCGGCTACAATATATTTTTATCGATTTCAGAGAGGCAGGGAGAGGGAGAGAGAAACATCAAAGAGAACAGAATCATGGATCGGCTGCCTCCTGCACGCCCCCTAATGGGCATGGGGCCCACCACCCGGCCGGACCCCCAACTAGGAATCAAACTGTGACCTGCTGGTTCACGGGACGCTCCACCACGGGGTCAGCCGGCCGGGCCGGCCTCACCATCTTTATCCCGAGTGGAAAACACCTGGCTGGCCCAGCCCATCACCCCTCCCGCCGCCGGGGGCAGCAGCCACAGGTGGAAACACGCAGCGCAGCCGGGCGTTAATGCGCCAGCTGGCAAGGCCGTCGCATGGAAAAGCTCACACCCACAAACTCATCACACGCGTACGAGCCCACACGGTGCCCCGGGCAGGAGGGCCAGGTGGCTGGTGGGGGCGGGGCCCGAACTGTGGTCCCAGACCATGGATGCAGGGTTCTTCCCCTCCAAGGCCCTCCTCAGCCACACCCTCTCCCCGTTTCATTTTTTCCTACAAAACGGAAATCAGCCGAAACCCATGTGGTTCAGTGGATAGAGCGTCGGCCTGCGGATGGAAGGATCCTGGCTTCAATTCCGGTCAGGGGCAGGTACTTGGTGGCGGGCACATCCCCAGTAGGAGGTGTGCAGGAGGCAGCTGATTGATGTTTCTCTCTCATCGATGTTTCTGACTCTGTCCCTCTCCCTTCCTCTCTGTAAAAAAAAAAAAATCAATAAAATATATTTAAAAAATCAATAAGATATATTTAAAAATCAGTAAAATATATTTAAAAATCAGTAAAATATATTTGAAAAATCAATAAAATATATTTTAAAAATCAATAAAATATATTTAAACAATCAATAAAATGTATTTTAAAAATCAATAAAATATATTTAAACAATCAATAAAATACATTTAAAAATCAGTAAAATATATTTTAAAAACAAGTAAAATATATTTAAAAAATCAGTAAAATATATTTTAAAAATCAGTAAAATATATTTTAGAAAAGAGTAGGTGTTTTCTGCGCAGAACACGGCCATCCATCCAGCGAACGGCGCATTGGTCCTTGCGGTCTCAGCACAAGCCCGTTGCTCAGAGAACGGGGCGTGGAGCTGCCTCTGCGGCTACAAACCCGGCAGCGCCGGCACGGGCGCGGGGGACGGGGGACGGACGGGGCGGGAGGGCCGGGCACTCACGTAGAGCTGGTCGTGGACGTTGGCGCCGTGCTTCAGGAGCGTGTCCACCACCTGCCGGTGCCCGTACTGGCTGGCCGCCAGCAGGGCAGTGCCCCCGTCCTGCGGGCACGCAAAGCACACACGTTAGACACGGCGCCGCCCGGGGCACAGGGTGCACCGATCGCTGCTCCTCGTGGGGTGGGGACTTCGGAGGAGAACCTTGCGTAGCTGACACCAAACTCACCTTCCTCTCTGGCCCCTGCCTGGTCTACTTTTCATTTCTGGTTCATCCTCTCACCAAGGACATTTTTTTTTTTTAAAGAGAATGACTGTTTTTTATTTTTTTAATATATTTTATTGATTTTTCACTGAGAGGAAGGGAGAGGGAAAGTCAGAAACATCAATGAGAGAGAGACATCGCTCAGCCGCCTCCTGCACGCCCCCTACTGGAGTTGTGCCTGCAAGCAAGGTATGTGCCCCCGACCGGAATTGAACCCGGGACCTTTTAGTCCGCAGGCCGACGCTCTATCCACTGAGCCTCACCGGTCTCGGCCCAAGGACATTTTCCCATTGTTTTTTTTAGAGCACGTGGGAGGGAGGGGGAGAGACAGAGAGACACATCAATTGGCGGCCCTCTATACACACACCCTCCGACCAGGGCTGGGGGACCTACGATCGAGGTATGAGCCTTGGACGGGAACCGAACCCAGGACCCCTACAAGTCAGCAGGCCGACGCTCCATCCACTGAGCCACACCGGCCAGGGCCCCTCTCCAGGACGCCCTCGTGCCGGAGCCTCGGAAGGCCTGCCTGAGGCCGAGGACCGCTGTCTGACCGGGGCCCTGGGATGGGTTTTGAAACACCCAGGCCTCCTGGGCTTACCGAGGTGGCTGCTCCGTCAGCCACACGGATGCCCGGTCGCTATGTCGGCACGGAGGCTGTTACTACCTCGCATGCCCTCTGGGATCAGAAACGAAAACCACGGGAATCTCCCAGGTCCCGGGGCGGCCACCGCCCTGCCTCTCCACCAGGGAGCCGGGAACAGGACCCGGGGCACCTGGCCAGAGACCCTCTTGACAGACGCCAGCTTCTTCCCGTGGCAGAAACGAACGGTGGAAACCGGAAGGTGTGAGAGCACCTGCCGCTGGGCCCATCCCGGTGACGAGAGCTCGGGTCCTGGACGGAAGCCCAAGAGCAGAGGCGTCTAAGGCCTCACCACGCCCCTATGACGGGAGCCGCAGGGAACACGGGGAGTCTGGCACTGAATCCCTGGGACGGCCCGGAGCTGTGGTTACCAGGAACCGCACGCGGCCACCTCCCAGGCCCCACCGCCTCGGGAGAAGGCGGCACCGCCTGGGACAGTGGTTCTCAACCTTCCTAAGGCCGTGACCCTTTAAGACAGCTCCTCCTGTGGTGGTGACCCCCACCCATAACATTATATTCGTTGCTACTTCATAACTGTCATTTTGCTACTGCTGTGAATCATAATGTAAATATCTGTGTTTTCTGATGGTCTTAGGTGACCCCTATCGTGGGGTCGATGGACCCCCAAAAGGGTCGAGACCCACAGGTTGAGAACCGCTGGCCCGGGAGGACGGAGGACCAGTGCAGGGGAAGGAGCGCTCGGGACGGTGCCAGTGCCTCCCGAGGAGGACGACGCCAGGGGGATGGTTACTCACTTTGGTGCGACATTCGGTGGACGCCCCGAACTCGAAGAGAAAGCGCACGACGTCATTGTGGCCTTGCTGGGCGGCGAAGAACAGGGCGGTGGGGCCTGACTGGAGAGAGAGGGGCTGGTTTTATTTTTATTATTTATTTAGTTTTATATATTTTACTGATTTTTCACTGAGAGAAAGGGAGAGGGATAGAGTCAGAAACATCGATGAGAGAGAGACATCGATCAGCCGCCTCCTGCACGCCCCACACTGGTGATGTGCCCACAACCAGGATACAAGCCCTTGAGCGGAATCGAACCCGGGACTTTTCAGTCTGCAGGCGACGCTCTATCCACTGAACCACACCGGTTTCGGCGCAAAGGTCTTCTTAGAGGCTCACTCGCTAGACTCTCATCTCCCTACCCCCGCCCCGACCCGCAACCCGTGTTCCCAAGGGTTTCGCTGACTGGCCCTGCGTCCACCTTATTCAGGTGCCAGCGCTGACCTACCTCTCGCTGGAGGTTGATGTCCGCGCCCTGGAGGACCAGCTCCCGCACGCAGTCGATGTGGCCGGCGTAGGAGGCGACCATGAGGAGCGAGGTGCCGCCCTGGGGGAGGGAGACAGCGAGCGTGAGCAGCGGGCACCGGGGCACCGGGGTGTCCCAGGGTCCTGGCGGGGAGGAGGCCCGGGAGCAGCCAGCCCACCCTGGGCTCCTCGGGCGCGTCCCGCAGGCCGGCCCATCGCTGCGTATCTCACCCGCCAGACTCGTGGGCAGAGCCCCTGGGAGGCTGGAGGCTGCGGTTCGAAAACTCGCTGCTGCCTTTCCCTTCAGAAACGCAGTCCCCGGGAGCCGGGCCCCTGCCTCTGAACGCAGCAGCCATACAAGGGCCTCTGAGGGCCCAGAATAAAGACGCCTCCTGCCGAGACCAGTGTGGCTCAGTGGATGGAGCGTCGGCCTGCAGACTGAAGGGTCCCAGGTTCGATTCCGGTCAAGGGCATGTACCTTGGTTGCAGGCACATCCCCAGGAGGAGGTGTGCAGGAGGTGGCTGATCGATGTCTCTCTCTCATCGATGTTTCTAGCTCTCTATCCCTCTCCCTTCCTCTCTGTAAAAGGTCAATAAAATATATTTAAAAAAATAAAAAGACTCCTGCACCCCAACACTGCTGTGCGTGCAGCAAGTGGGCGAAAGGGTGCCAGCTGGCTTTTTGGGGTCAGAGTCTGTCTGCGCAGGGTCAGGGAGGAGAGGACAGACTGTGATGAGACGAGAGCCCTTAGAACAGTGGTTCTCAACCCATGAGTCCCGACCCCTTTGGAGGTCGAACGACCCTTTCCCAGGGGTCACCTAAGATTATTGGAAAACACCTATTTCCCGTGGTCTTAGGCACCAACACACTGCTCCTTGGTGTAGCAACGTGTAGCCATGTAGTTAACTGTTGTCCTAGGAAGACTGTTAGCCATGCTACACCATGATTCAAGACAACATTTCATTTATTTGTCATTAGAAATATTTCACAATATACAATTACATATTGTTTTTGTGATTAATCCCTATGCTTTAATGATGTTCCATTTGTAACAACGAAAATGCATCCTGCCTATCAGATATTTACATGACAGTTCATCACAGTAGCAAAATGACAGTGATGAAGTATCCACGGAAATTATTTTATGGGTGGGGGTCACCAACCCATGAGGAGCTGTCTTAAAGGGCCACGAGCTTAGGAAGGTTGAGAACCACTGCTTTAGGAGAAGGAGTCAGCGGTCCCAGGTCCAAGCCAGCCTCTGTTGGCGTGAACCAACCAATGTGGGAGGGGCAGGTGTCTGCGGCCAGGGGCTTTCCCCTCATCTCTACCCCGAGGGCCTGGGCCTCCCCCTCTCTCTGGTTCCGGTTCAGGCCTGGAGGTGTGTCTGACACACGCTCCTCCCAGCCAATGAGACGTCTGCAACCGAATTCAGTGTTTTGTTTTGTTTTTCCAAGAGCTTGAAACTGTGGCCCGAAACCCCACCTCACCACCTCAGGGGGCCTGTCCGGGAACAGAGGGTCCATTCCAGCTGGGACACAGGAAGGGAATTTCACAAAACCATCTGCCAGGCTGTGCCCAGAGACAGGGCGGGGTGAGAGGGGTGAAGAGGCGGGGAGGGCTGAAGGCAGGAGGCCAAGGGGTGCTCCAGGCTGCTGCTGCCAGACAGAGCAGGGAGGAGGGGGGAGCACTGGGCTCCCCACATCCCTGACCTCCCCACCTCGGACGCCCGCCAATGCTCCCATCGGCCAAACCCCACGGAAGCCAGAGGAAGGCGTCTCAGGGCGGCATAGAGCTCAGAGGCTGGGCCCCCGGGAGGCTGTGTGGGCAGATCTGCGGATGCAAACCCCAAATCCCCTGCACAGAGGGTCCCCCAGGGGACACGGGGCCCACAGGTCTCTCTCCTTGGTGCCCGGGCTGACCTCCATGCCCCAACAGGTGCCACCCAGCTGCAAGCGGCACGTCCTGTTTTCAGGAAAACAAGAAGGCTCCTCAGAAAAACATTTTTAGCCGAAGCCGGTGTGGCTTAGTGGATAGAGCGTCGACCTACGGACTGAAGGGTCCCAGGTTCGATTCCGGTCACAGAGCATGTACCTTGGTGGCAGGCACATCCCCAGTGGGGAGCGTGCAGGAGGCAGCTGCTGGATGTTTCTCTCTTATCAATGTTTCTGGCTCTCTATCCCTCTCCCTTCCTCTCTGTAGAAAATCAATAAAATTATATCTTAAAAAAAAAAAGAAAAACATTTTTATTTAAACCCTAAAATCCAAACAGCTCTGTTCTCTGGACACCCTCCCTCCTCCCTCCCCGTGTCTCTCTCCCCCATTTAGGCTCGGTGAGCCCCAGATGTGAGGTCCCTCCGGGGCGGAGGGGGCGGCCTGGCCTGGGATGCCCTCCAGCAGCAGCAGCGTCTATTCTTGGTTCCCTTAATGGCCAATCAGGGCACTGCTTTGGCAAAGGCAACGAGAGAAGGGGGGTGGGGAGCTCCATTCTCTTCTCGTTCTCTCTCTGCTCCTGGGAAAATCCCAGCTCCCCTGTCCTCCTCCTCCCCACCCCCCACCCCCCATGTCTGCTCCCCGTTCCCTCGCCTTCCCCGGGGGGAGCAGCTGGTTTGCATTCTGACCTCGCTGCTGGTCTCTGCCTGGATCTGCTCCGGGAAGTGCCTCCCCGACTGTGGCCTCTGGGTTTTTTTTTTTTAAATGTTGTGTGGTTTTGTTTTTTTCTTATATTTTATTGATTTGTTTCACAGAGAGGAAGGGAGAAGGATAGAGCAGTGGTTCTCAACCGTTTTAATGCCGAGGCCCTTTAAGACAGGTCCTCATGTGGTGGTGACCCCCAGCCATAAAATCATTTTCATTGCTGCTACTTCATAACTGTCATTTTTGCTACTGTTAATGAATCGTAATGTGAATACCTGTATTTTCCGATGGCTTTAGGCGACCCCTGTGTTTTGGTCGTTCGACCCCCCGCCGGGGTCGGGACCCACAGGTTGAGAACCGCTGGGACAGAGCATTAGAAGCTTCGATGAGAGAGAGACATCCATGAGCTGCCTCCTGCACATCCCCCACTGGGGATGTGCCTGCCACCCAGGTCCCTGCCCTGGACCAGAATGGAACCTGGGACCTTTCAGTCCACAGGCTGACGCTCTATCCACCGAGCCACACCGGTGTCGGCTGGCCTCCGGTTTTGAACCTGATTGTGGCCCAGGGTGGTTCTATGTCGTCCCCCCGCTCCCCGTCCTCCCACCCCACCCTGACCCCCCAGGCTTGGGACACGGCTGGAGGGAGCACAGGCCTGAGGGAGCGGCCGGGCCCTGGGAGGGAAGCGTGTGGGCAGGGCTCCCCTGCCCGTGGGGCCGGTGGGCCGGGCACGCGGTATACGGAGGGGCTGCGTACACTGTCCCTGCAGTCCACGTCCACGCGGCCGCTGTTGAGCAGCAGCCGGAGCAGCGCCAGGTTGCCCCTCCTCGCGGCCCAGAAGGCGGCGTTGGCGAGCGGAGTCTCCTTCTGCGGATCAAAGGGGACAGGGTCACCAAGTCAGCATCATAGGCTGTGTGCCCACGCCGGCCGCGCGCGCACACACACACACACACACACACACACACACATACACACACACCCCTCCGACGGGCCCTCGCCTGCGCTCGAACCAGCTCTCAGGGACAGAACGCTCTCTTTGTCTTTTTATTTTTTTAAAATATATTTTATTGATTTTTCACAGAGAGGAAGGGAGAGGGATAGAGAGTTAGAAACATTGATGAGAGAGAGACATCGATCAGCCGCCTCCTGCACGCCCCCCACTAGGGATGTGCCCACCACCAAGGTACATGCCCCCGACTGGAATCGAACCTGGGACCTTTCAGTCCGCAGGCTGATGCTCTGTCCACGGAGCCATACCGGTTTCGGCTCTGCTTTGTCTTGTAAAAGACGTTCTTACCGGTTTCTGAGAGGAAGGGAGAGGGAGAAGGAGACAAACATCCAGGATGAGAGAATCACGGATCGGCCGCCTCCTGCACGCCCCACCCTGGGGATCAAGCCTGCAGCCCGGCCTGTGCCCTGATCGGGAATGGAACCCAGACCTCCCGGTTCATAGGTGGACACTCAACCACGGGATCGTGCTGGCCCGGCTGGAATGCAGTGTTGTTGCTGTTTTTTTTGTTTTAAATATATATTTTTTGATTTTTTACAGAGAGGAAGGGAGAGGGACAGAGAACTAGAAACACCAATGAAAGAGAGACATCGATCAGCTGCCCCTTGCACGCCCCCCACTGGGGATGTGCCCGCCACCAAGGCACATGCCCTTGACTAGAATTGAACCTGGGACCTTTCAGTCCGCAGACCAACGCTCCATCCACTGAGCCACACCGGCTTTGGCTGGAATGCACTGTTTTATCGCCGACGTGGGGCCCGGGCTGTGGACGAGGCGCCAGTTGTTGATAATTCAGCGCTATTAATACCCCACTTCCCACCCAGGCACCCGCCTTCCTGCCGGTGTCTTTGTTCGCCGTTTCCTGTCGGCTCCAAGTGAGTCCGGCCCGGTCCTGCGAGGCCGAAGCTGTTGGCATGCGATTTCCTCCTGAACCGCTCCCAACCTCTCTCACCTCCCGGCAGAGAAAGCCACTGCCAGCCTGACTCCCAGGGTCTAGCAGCCCCTTCGCTGTGCTCCCAGCAGTTTCTAACCCCTCCCCTAACCCAGGCCTGTGCCCTTACTGGGAAATGACCTGTGACCTCCTGTTTGTAGGTTGACGCTCCACCACTGAGCCCTGCCGGCCGAAAGTCTCTCCCGTTGTCTTCACAAAGTCAGAATCAACAGGCAAACGTATCTCGGCGTATGGTACGAGTACTGGTGCTGCGTAAAGAACTTGGCTGCCGAAACCGGTGTGGCTCAGTGGATAGAGCAGCGGTTCTCAACCTTCCTAAGGCCACGGCCTTTTAAGACAGCTCCTCTTGTGGTGGTAACCCCCAACCATAACATTATTTCCGTTGCTACTTCATCACTGTAATCTTGCTACTGTGATGAACTGCAATGTAAATATCTGATAGGCAGGATGTATTTTCGTTGTTACAAATGGAACATCATTAAAGCATAGAGATTCATCACAAAAACAATATGTAATTATATATTGTGAAATATTTATTTCTAATGACAAATAAGTGAAATGTTGTCTTGAATCGTGGTGTAGCATGGGTAACAGTCTTCCTAGGACAACAGTAACGACATGGCTACACTTTGCTACACCGAGGAGCGGTGTGCTGGTTCCTTAGACCATGGGAAATAGATGTTTTCCAATAGTCTTAGGCGACCCTGTGAAAGGGTCATTCAACCCCCATAGGGGTCGCGACCTACAGGTTGAGAACCACTGGTTTAAAATATGTTGGAATACATGGCTTTATCGTTTAAAATATGCTGGGATACACGGCCTTATCTTTTAAAACCGCCGAGGGCCCTCTGCATTCTCAGGAGAGCCGGCAGAGCGGGGAGCGATAAGCGGATGGCAAACATACTCCGCATAGCTTCCTGCCTAAACCCTCACCTCACATCCCGGGTGACCATTTCCTTCCCCGGAAGGGGCACTTGTGAACATCCCAGGCGTCTGAAGCCACACACCGGGGTGAGGTCCGCACCCAGGGCCGCGCTCCTGCCCCAGGGGGGGGTCCTCGTTGGAGCCGTTAGGAATGGGTGAAGCACGGCCGAGGCCGTTTGCGTGGACATAAGTCACGGACCAGCACCCTTTCACCGCAGGACGGATCACCGAGGCCACGGAGGCCGGCGGGAGAGCCGGAAGAGCGGCGAGGACGCCCGCGGTCCGAGCACACGCCTCTGGAGGAGCCCTCGCAGGCCGTGTGCGTGGTGGTGCTGCTTCACGCAAACCCTAGAAGCCGCGCGGCACCCTCAGCACCCAGTCCCCGTCCTGAGCTCTCCCGTCCCGGCCTCACCCGGTTCCCACCAGGCACCGGAAGCCGGCGGCACACAACATGCACAGACACGGAACACTGGTGACCTCGCAGACACAGGACACACAACACCGGTGACCCCGCAGACACGGGCCACACAACACCGGTGACCCTGCAGACACGGGACACGGAACACCGGTGACCCCTGCAGACACGGACATACAACACAGGTGACCCCCACAGACATGGATACACAACAACCGTGACCCCTGCAGACACGGACACACCACACCGGTGACCCCGCAGACACGGGGCACGGAACACCGGTGACCGCCCGCTGCCCTCAGGGCTGCCCTCCGATGGCGGCTGCGCCCTGGCCCTTCACGGACGTCGGGGACCCTGGAGGGACGGGTTCCGGAAGGACAGAGTTCCGCTGGAACATGCTGCGGCCGGTGCCCGTGGCCTCGCCGTGGAAGCCGGTTCCGCACCACGTGGCCCCGGCCTGCCCGCCCCTCCTGTGAGCCTCCCACGGCTCAGCGAGGGGAGCGGCCCCCGGGGCACCGACCAGGGAGGCGGGAGATGCTGGCGCTGCCTGGCACCATCTCCGTGCCGCCTCCGGGACGCGCTCCTAGGACAGCGGGCAGCGGGCAGCCCGGCCCACGGCCTCCTTCCAGCTCCTCTTCTGCTGAGAGGCTAAGACCCCACCTCCTTCTCTTTGGGGAAAGCACACGGCGCTTCCTGGGTTCACACAAACCTCCTCGGCACGACACGGACACCACCTTCGAGCTGGGCGTGGGTGGGCAGGCCCTTCCCCCGCAGGAGACGCTGCCGTGAAAATGCGGCGCAGACACGGCCCTGCGACCACGGAGCCTCCCCCTCACCCCACCGGGCTGGGCCTCGCAGGGCTGCCACGGCCATGTCAGGAGGACCGGCACCGACATCGCTGAGCCCGGCCGTGTCAGCGAGTGCCAGGCCCGCTCTGGTCCTGATGTGCAGATTCCCAAACAACCCCACCGAGCGCGCACGCTTTCCTGCCCGCATTTTACCGAGGAGCGAGTGCACTGAGGCCCACAGTGATTACCGGAGGCCACACAGCTACCCTGTTTCCCCGAAAGTCAGACCTCCCCCAAAATAAGACCTACTCCCCATTCTGCCTCTCGCTGTCATATCAGGCCTCCCCCAGAAAACCCGAAGCCCCTCATCCTGCCCGTGCCCACTGACATGTGACAAGGTGACCCCACCTCGCCCTGTGCGGCCTCCCAGCTCCCCTGCTAAGCCCGCCAGGCCATCCTCCACTCTCGGAGCAGCAGCAGCAGCAGGACGGGGGTCACGTGACACACCGGGGTTTCCCTTCCGGCTGCAAAACGCAGGGAGCAGCTCCTCAGCTCATCAAGTTTTCCTTTTAGTTAGTTAGTTTGTCTTATTTTGAAAGCCCAGCCGGTGTGGCTCAGTGGATAGAGCGTCTGCCTGTGGACTGGAGGGTCCTGGGTTCGATTCCGGTCAAGAGCATGGACCTTGCTTGCGGGCACATCTCCAGTGGGGGGCGTGCAGGGGGCGGCTGATCAATCTCTCTCTCTCATCGATGTTTCTGACTTTGTATCTCTCTCCCTTCCTCTCTGTAAAAATCAATAAGAAAAGCAATTTTCTAAAAGAACCAGGAGAGCACATCCCGGTGGGTGTTTTGAGGTCTGGGAGCATCTGAGCTATTATTTCACTAAAACCTTCCCCAGGGCGTCTCCGCGCTGCCATGTGGGGGCACCCGATGCCTTATTAACTGTGCGCCCCGCTCTGTGCTGGGGGGGGGGGGGTACCCAGCCTGGCGAGGCGGCTGCAGTGCGGCCTGAGGAGGACGCAGATCCGGTCCCGAGCCGCACCCCGTCCCTCCGTCCCTCCCATCCGTCCCTCTGTCCCTCCCCGTGTCCGTCCCTCTGTCCCACCCCGTGCGCGGCCGCAGGAGGCGGGACCCAGCTCCTCCCCGAGGCGACAGCCCCGTCCTCCTCTTCCGAGCTCCCCCCTCCCCGCCGCACCAGCGCACCCATCTCGCATCACAGCGCGCAACCGGCCCCGAGCTGCAGGCCCCCATCCCCGGCCCCCCATCCCCACCTGCACCTCCACCTGCACCTCCACCTGCACCTCCACCTGCACCTGCACGGGTCCCCGCGGTGCGCGCCCACCCGCCCTGCGGCCTCGGGGTGCAGGTCTGCGGCGGCCCGGCCGCACCTCCTCCCGCAGGCGCCCCGCGCCCCGAGCCCCGCGCGCTCACCTTGAAGGACATCCCGCACGTGTCCCCGCGTCCCCGCGTCCCCGCGTCTCTGTGTCCGGTGTCGGGCCGGGCACACAGGGACCGCGCTCCGAGCCCCCCCGCCCCGCCCGCCGGTCCGCAGGCCGAGGCCTCGGGCACCGCACCGCGCGCTCCCGCAGCCGCCACCGCAGACAGGGCGGGGCGCGAGGTCGGCGGGGAGGGGGAGGAGGACAGGGGCGGGGCGGGGCGGGTGCGTGGGGGCAGGGGTGGGTGGGGTGAGTGGGGGAGGGGAGGAGGAAGGGGAGTGATGGGAGGGGGAGGGGAG
>PVJN01041870.1:0-18538 GCA_004026805.1 Lasiurus borealis | reverse complement strand
GATGAAGAGAATAAACTGGTGAATATAATAGAATCGGGGGCATAGAAAGGGAGTGGACTGACAATTCTCAGGGGAAAGGGGTTGGGGGCTCGGGAAGAGACTGAAAAAAAATCATACACCTATGGACGAGGTCAATGGGGGGGAGGTAAGGGCAGAGGGTGGAGTGGGAACCAGGTGGAGGGGAGCTATGGGGGGAAAAGAGGAACAATTGTAATACTCTATTTCTTAAGGAGCTGTTATATCTTTGTTAATTTCTTACACGTTCTTAATGACCATGAAAACTTACTACCTACTGTCCTTCCTCTGGTAACCTAAACCCACCAGGTTCAGCCCGAAGTCCAATATCTGGTCCCAACCACGTGGGAACCTCATTATTACTTTCTTCACAATCCCCGCCCTCAGACCAAACCTAAGCCACCTGTGGTCACTCATTCAGCCCAAGTCATGCACACCCTTCCCCGCCTTTGTACCTTTGGTCTCGCTGCCGCCGCCTCCACCACCTGCCCCTCCTCCACCACCTGCCGCCAAGGCTGGCAGTAAACTGGCCTCCTGCACACCTGCCACCTCTCGCCCTGGCTTTTCGGACCATTTCCGCTCTCCTCTGACACCTGCGCACAGGCCCTAGCACGCCGTCCACAGGCCACGGAGAGCGAGCGAGCGAGGCAGGCACGGCACTGTCCATGCAACATCATCGTCACACACCCCGGCTCCAACTCTCCCCAAACGAACCCGGCGAAGCCCACGCCGACCCTGAGCAGCAGCTGCTGCCTCTTTCCTTCCCGACGGCGAACCCCAGGTGAACCCCGGTAAACCTGCCGTGGAGACCAGCTCCACCATCCCAGGTCCTCCCTCCCGCCCCCCTGCGAGCCCTCGGTTTAAAGCACCCCAACGACCACCGCTGGGATCAAAATGGGACAAGATAAATAACACACATATGCAAACGTCCTGCTAAATTCTAAGAGTCCTTGGATTTTGAATAAACCAAAGAAAAAGCCCTGGGAGGGAGGTATTCCTTCACGGACGTTTTCTGATTAAAACCACCACGAACACCAACAACAAAAACACAAGTAGCCCTAACCGGTGTGGCTCAGTGGAGAGAGCGGCGGCCTGCGGACTCAAGGGTCCCGGGTTCGATTCCGGTCAAGGGCATGTACCCTGGTTGCAGGCACATCCCCACTGTGGGGCGTGCAGGAGGCGGCTGATTGATGTCTCTCCCTCATCGATGTTTCTGACTTTCTCTCTCCTTTCCTCTCTGTAAAAAAGTCAATAAAATATATTTTAAAAAAAGATTTATTTAAAAAAAAAGAGGGGCGGGGTAAGTAGGGGACCGCCAACCTTTGGGGCCTCAGGGAAGAGGTCCTGGTGGGACAACAGAGAAATCAATGTGTGTCTCTCACACACACACACACACACACACACACACAGGCGTGGAAGGAGGGGAACCCGCCTGTGAAATGCCGGAAGTGACCCCTCGGGGAAGAGGGGGGATCAGGCACCCTCAGGAGGGCACCCCGTCCCCACCGCCCTCTCCGTCCGACCGCCCTCCGTCCCGCCCGCCTTTCAGAGGCACCGAGAAGCTGCCCATCAAACGGCCGCTGGGGCGGGACGGGAGGTCCGGCCCCACAGCAGCTGAAGTCCGTCTGGGAACCAAGAAACTTACAAAAACTCAGAAAGGCGACCACCCAGGGGGACTCGGAAGCGCTTTCAGCAACGCCCCGCCGCTTCTGGGCGGAAGACCTTTCCCGGGGCCGAGGCCGGGGTGGCTCAGTGGGTAGAGCCTGCGGACTGAGGGGTCCCGGGTTCGATTCCCGTCGGGGGCAGGGACCTGGGTGGCGGGCACATCCCCAGTGGGGGGCGTGCAGGAGGCGGCTGGTCAATGTTTCTCTCTCTCATCCATGTTTCTGACTTTCTATCCCTCTCTCTTCCTGTCAATAAAATATATTTTTAAAAAATACAAAAAAGACCTTTACCGGGGATGGGAGGGGAAGGGGAAAGGCGATTTTGGAGGCGACCCCGGGCCCGGCATGGGGACGGCCACCGGACGCTGCGGGAGCGGGACGGAGGGGACGTGGCCCGGGGCGGGGCGGGGGGTGGACGCGAGGCTTCAGGGGAGACTCTGGCCCCGGCACCCGGGACGGGGGAGGAGGAGGAGGGGGCGGCCCGACCGGGAGCCGCCGCCGCCGCCCCGAGACCCACCACGCCAGGCCCGGGGGAGCGGCGGGACCCGCCCCGGCCGCGGCCCGCGCGCACCCGGCTCCGAGCGGGGACGGCGGCGGGAGGGCGGAACCCCGGGAGGCCCGGCCCGGAGGGAGCGTCCGGGGTGGGGTTGGGGGTCGGGGGTCAGCGGTCCCGGCGGTGAGGGCTCCGGGGTCGGATCGGGGGGCGGAGGCCCCGGCGCTGAGGGCTCCGGGGTCGGATCGGGGGGCGGAGGCCCCGGCGCTGAGGGCTCCGGGGTCGGATCGGGGGGCGGCGGGGCAGGGGCGCACGCACCGTGGTCCTGGTTGAAGCCGGCGTAGAGCAGCCCGTTGCCGTGCGGGTTACACGGCAGGAGGTTCATGGCGCCGCCGCGGAGGGTCCGCCGCCCGTCAGCGCCGCATTCCGCTCCTGGAGGCCGGGCCGCTGGGTCCCGTCAGGCCCCGCCACCGAGGCCGCCGGCTGGAAGCGAACCGCGGACGTGCTTGCGTGCGTGTGTGCGTGCGTCAGGTGTTCGCGCGCGCGTACGTGCGTGCGTGCGCGCGCGTGCACGCGGCCAGACAGTAAGCTGAGGAGCGCCGATCGCACCCACCCAGGCAGGCGGGGAGGGAGCGCCGAGAGCGTCACGTGCGTAGGGGCGGGGCCACGCCTAGGGGGCGGGCGGAGAGAGGAGGGGCGGAGTCTATGGGGCGGGGTTTGGACGGGGGCGTGGCCTGGTTTGACAGGTGAGGGCCACTTGCTGGAAGAGGAGGGGATTCAAAGCGGCAGCCGTGCTCCTCGCCCTCCTCCTGCGCAGACAAGGCCCAGTTCCCCCCCAGAAAAGACCCCCACACACACTGGTAACCCCGCCGTCAGGAGAAAGACCGGAAAGGTGACTGCGGGGTGCCACGTCCTCACCTGACCCCCTTTCCTAGGAGCAGGTGTAGGCCCGTTCTCACCGCTGGGGGGCACTCGAGGGCTGGAGCCGGGATGTTGCTACAGGCCATTGCGTTTCCCTCTTCAAGCCCTCATTTATGTTTGGGAAGAAAAAAACACCATCCTCTGTTGCAGCCACGGGAAGAAATGCTACACGGAATTCTGTCGGACCCTCAGTCCTGGGGACGTCCGTGTCTCCTAGTCTGATGGGGTTCTTAGAGTTAAAAGGAAAAACAGGATGCCAAAACCGGTGCGTCTCAGTGCATAGAGCGTCGGCCTGGGGACTGAGGGGTCCCAGGTTCGATTCCGGTCAAGGCCATGGACCTGGGTGGCGGGCACATACCCGGGGGGGGGGGTGCAGGAGGCAGCTGATGGATGTCTCTCTCTCTCTCTCTCATCGATGTTTCTGGCTTTCTATCCCTTTCCCTTCCTCTCTGTGAAAAATCAATAAAATATATTTTAAAATATGTTTAAAAAAAAGGAAAACAGGATGAAGGATATGGTGTGCAGGGACAGGGTGGTGTGTTCTGCAGTGGAGAAGCCAGCAGCAAACTCTCCCTACACCCCAGACAGCCCTCCCAGGCCCTTCCAGCACCCTCCCCGGACATGTCTCCCCACCCCGGGTTAGGAAGACGGGCTTTCCCTCGCTGGCCGCCGGGGGTTGCGGAGAGTCAGCCTTCCTGGTGCTCCTGGCTGTGGCCCTGGGGCTGGGGGTGGAGCCGCAGCAGCTGCTCTGGGCAGGTGGGCCTTTCTACCCACTGAGACTCCCAGGCCTCCCTGCCCAGGCCGCCTGGGTCGTGGCTGTGAAAGAAGAGAGAAAGGAGGGGTAGCCTGCTCTGGAGGGCCCCCAGGAGGCGGGGAGGGCAGCAAGGATTCCAAAACTGGGACCAGCCCTTTCGAGAAGGTAAGTGTGCAAGGAATCCAAGACGGAAAGAAAGAAGGCCGAGGCTGGCTGGCGTGGCTCAGTGGTTGAGCATCGCCGACCTATGAACTGGGAGGTCAGGGTTCGATTCCCAGCCAGGCCACAGGCCCCGGTTGTGGGATCAAACCCCAGTGTGGGGCGTGCGGGAGGCAGCCGATCAGGATCCTCGCTCGTCATCGATGTTTCCACCTCTCTCTACCTCTCCCTTCCTCTCTGACATCAATAAAAAGAAAAAAGAAAAAGAAAAAGAAAGCAAGAAGCCTGGTTTGGCTCAGTGGATAGAGCATCTGCCTGCGGACTGAAAGGTCCCAGGTTTGATTCCAGTCAAGGGCATGTATCTTGATTGCGGGCACATCCCCAGTAGGGGACATACAGGAGGCAGCTGATCAATGTTTCTCTCATCGATATTTCTAACTCTCTCTCTCCCTTCCTCTCTGTAAAAAAATCAATAAAATATATTTTTTTTAAAAAAAGAAAGAAAAATAAAGCAAGAAGAACAGACCATCAAAGCAGGAACACCTGGAGCCAGACCTCCACCAGAGATTAGGCTGGAGGGAAGGAGGGCTGGAAGTGAGGAGGGAGGCAGGGCCAGCCCAGGACACTGCTTGACCCTCACCAGGGCGGGGAACAGTGTCAGGCCCCTGCCTGCTGCACAGAGAAGCTGCCGGAAAGACCCACCTCCCTCCTGCACCGCAGAGCATCCTGCAGCACACAGCTGTCTGTTTGGAGACTTTGATTGGCCTGTTTAGTCAACACCCTTCAATAGCTCAGCACCCCGCCCCGCCCTAGCTGAGGTGGTTCAACACCTAGAGCGTTGGCCTGCAGACTGGAGGATCCCTGGTTCGATTCTGGTCCCGGACACATGCCCAGTTTCGTGGGCTCCATCTCCAGTAGGGGACGTGCATGCAGGAAGTAGCCAATCCATGATTCTCTCTCATCATTGATGTTTCTCTCTCTCTCCCGTCCTCTCTGACATCAATAAAAATGTATCTTAAAAATAAAAAGGCCGAAATCGGTGTGGCTCCGTGGATAGAGCGTCGGCTTGCGGACTGAAGGGTCCCAGGTTCGATTCCAGTCAAGGGTATGTGCTTTGGTGGCGGGCACATCCCCAGTGGGGGGCGTGCAGGAGGCGGCTGATGGATGTCTCTCTCTCATCAATGTTTCTAACTCTCTATTCCTCTCCCTTCCTCTTTGTAAAAAAATCAATAAAATATATTAAAAAACAAAACAAACGACAAGGCTGGAGCGCAGTTGGCGTCAAGGTGCAGTTCACCTCCCAATCACCCGTGCTGCACACTCGCCACCGAGACACGCACACGGCCGCGTGGTGCATCCCGTGTTCGGGCTGCTGCTGTTTCCCACGGGTGCCGCTCGGGGTGGGGAGGCACCTTCTCCTGGACGGGTAACCTCTTCGGTGTTAGGTGCGTGTCCTGGGGCTGCCGGGAGGAATTGCCTCATGGCAGAACGTTGTCCTCTGACCACTCAGGGGACCAGCGTCTGAAAGCCAGGTGCCGGCAGGGCCTGGCTCTCTCTGGGAGGTCTCCTGCCTCCTGCAGCTCCCGGTGGCCAGCCGGAGCCTGGTCCGCCCGCCGAGGGCGAGGCCTTGGAAGCCTGTGCTCCTGCCACAGGAGCCACGGGAGCCTGTCCCGGTCCTCCTAGCACCCCCGTGTCATCCGTCCTTCCGTCAGAAAACAACAAGGAAACGGAAGGGGAAGAACGCCGTGTGTCCCAGTTGGACCTCAGGGCCCGGGGAGTCCCGTACCCAGTAGCCGCCGCCCCCCGGGGGGCCCCCCACACCTTCACTCTCCCTTGGGGTCGTGAGAAGTGCATGCTTCACAGGGGAAGAGAGAGGATTTTCATTCCACTGGGACTCCTGGGCTCTCCTCGTTGCAAACGAAGGGAAGAGAGGCCTCCACCTCGGCTGCTGCCCCAGCTTCCCTGTCTCCCTCCAACGCCCAGCAGCCGGTCCTACCCACCCCCAGGCCAGCGGCTCCCTCGGGGTTGACCTGCTGCCGTCCACTCGCCTGCTCCCCTGGGGACATTGTCCTCGTCACGTCGGGCGTCCGACCTCCCGTGCCCGTCTCATTTCTCCTCTCTGGGCCTCGGTGTCACCCTCTCTGAATACAGGTTGCTCCTTAAGCTTCTAAACATCTGCCCGCAGCTTGCAGAAACCAAGGACCTCTCAGCCCCTGTTATTGGTGTAATCCCTCCTTCTAACCTCCAGGGGCCGCCCGGAGACAGCTCGCAGGTTCTGCCGGGAGGGACCGAGCGCCGGCCAGCCCAGTTCTTCCCATTGTCGCCGCCATGGGAGGGTGTCTCTCGGCCTCTAGCCAGGCGGGCGCCCTCCGTTCCTCGTGGCCCTCGAAGACTGGGGGCTGGAATGGCCCCGATCGCAGGCTGTGTCCAGGGGCACGTGGAGGTCACGCGGAGGTCAGGCGGGCTGTCCGTGGGCCCGCGCGCCAGGCCGAGGGCTCGCTGTGGTTCTCGGTGGATTTGCACCTGCCTGGGAGCGGGCGCCCTGAGCCCGCGTTGTTCGGAGGCCGATTGTGCCCCTTTTTCCGCCTCGACGTTGCTTTTCGGGAAAAGGAATCTTTCCCTGCAGACGACGCAGTTCAGGAGCAGAGTCCTGTGGCCGAGGCGATGGCGTACCTGCCCGGACGCCGTGGACTGGCGCCTGCACCAGGCCGGGAAGCAAGGCAGTAAAGGGCTGTACACACAGCCAGACCTGGCCGACGAGGCTGCAGACTTCCTACTGTTTCCTCCCATGCCCCGTGCCCACCCTTCCTCCCTCACCCCACCAACTCTGCGGTAGCTGCTCTGGGTTCGACACCGCCAGCGGTATCTCTGGCATGTTCTTTTCCCTGCTTCACCACCATGTGGAACATTTTATACAACAACAACGAACAGAAAAATATGCATAGAAATCACGTATTCATATCCCGAAACGTAGTAAATAACATAGCAAAAAAACTTTATCAAACCCATTTTGTACAGAGGCGGGGCGGATCGGCCCTCCGTCAAACCCCAGAGGCGTCCCCGCGGCGCGGATCAATGAGTCAAAAAGGAGGTTTTTACAAAAAAAGGCCTCTCTCTCCTCGCCTCGACGATGCCACCTTCCCCGGCTCCGCCACCATTGTCAGGGTCCCCGGGACGGACGGACACACAGCAGCTCGCATGCCTCACCCTTCCCGTCAGCGCGGCTGTGCCAGGGGAGCGAACGTGGCAGCACCCCGCCGGCCGCCGAGGCACAAAGGACATTCGAGCCGCACGGTATGGAGAGGCAAAGCAGAGGCCCGCTCCCCGCTGGCCGCCGAGGCACAAAGGACATTCGAACCGCACGGTATGGAGAGGCAAAGCAGAGGCCCGCTCCCCGCTTTATGAACACACGTCTAACACAAGAGCTTCATGCACACCCACTTGGGGACAACATCAAACCGTGGCGTGGGTGGGTTTCCACGGCCCGGAGCGCAGGGGTCGCCTGCCGCCGGTGTTCCTCGCCCTGGTGTGGCCTACCAGTGTCCCCAGGAAGGAGTCTGCCGTGGGTGCCCCCCCCACCCAGCTCCCGCCTCCTAGGAGACCTTGCAGCTGTTCCTGGCGCAGCGCTGGGGCGGGCTCTGGGGCAGCCGGGCCGCCGCCTTGCCCTTGCGCAGGCTGCTCCTCTTGTGCAGCGAGCCGGCGGTGAGCGAGTAGGAGCGGCCGTGCATCATCCTGGCGTTGAGGCCGTTGGCCATGGAGAAGGACTTGAGGTGGCTCCGCAGGGCCAGGGGCAGCGGGAGCTTGTCCACCAGGTGCACGGGGGTGCAGGACACCACGGCCCGGCAGCACAGGTCCTGCAGGCTCAGCACTTGGGGGAGGAGAGAAGCCAGGCTCAGCGGGGCCTGCCCGCCTGCTCGCCTGCCCGCCTGCCCACCACCTTCCCCAGGACCGGGAGCAGCGCCGGGGGCCGGGGACCGCCCAGTGCCTACCCTTGCTGGGCCGCCAGAGCCGGTCCATGCCGTGCCGCAGCAGCACGATCCGGGCCAGCTCCGTGAAGGACTCGGTGATGTTGAAGTTGCACAGGGGGCTGACCTCGAAGAAGGTGACGCCCAGGCGCTCCGCGTAGGCCTGGGCCTGCTCCGTGGGCACCTGCCGCTTGAAGGCCAGGTGCAGGCGGTTCCCCACCAGGATCTTGGGGACCCCGGGAGCGTGCTAGCGGGCGAGAGGCGGGCAAGGGAAAGGGGGTTACTTGGGTGAGCTTTGCTGTTGGCACCGTGGGTGTCCTGAGGTGCTAGATGACCTGCCCCCCTCCGGTGCGTGAGGACCCCAGAACTTCAGAACGGGCCCATATGTATTTGGAAATGGTGGGTCTGTGAGGATGCAGTTGGTTGAGATGAGGCCATGGGGGGTTGAGCCTAAACCCAACCACCAGGGTCCTCAGGGAAGGACACAGGGAAGGAGGTGGTGACCCCGATGGAGAGAGGGAAGCATCGCCAGGCCCGGGAGCACCCAGGGCCACAGCAGCAGAAGAGACAGGAAGAAGGAGCCTCCTTAGGACTTGGGGAGGGAGCTCAGCCCTGCCCACGCCTTCCTGGTGGACTGCTGGCTTCCCCATGTGAGAAAATAAGTGTGTGTTGCCGAAACCAGTTTGGCTCAGTGGATGGAGCGTTGGCCTGCGGACTGAAAGGTCCCGGGTTCAGTTCTGGTCAAGGGCATGTATGCTGGTTGCAGGCACATCCCCCAGTAGGGGGCATGCAGGAGGCAGCTGATCGATGTCTCTCTCTCATTGATGCCTCTCTCTATCCTTCTCCCTTTCTCTCTGTAAAAAAATCAATAAAATATATTTTAAAAAAAGAAAAAAAATAAGTGTGCAGCTTTAAGGCACCTGGCTGAGGTCATCTGTTAGAGCAGCAGCAGGAAACTCAGGCGGTGGGTGTGGTCTCCACCACGCCAGGTCCCTGTGGGCACTGGGGTTGGTCAGGGTGCCAGCAGGCAGCAGCTGGGTCACTGCCCGTGACCCCACCAGACCACACAGCAGGGCACCCGGTGGTACCTGCCTACACGCAGGGCCCAGGTGCACATGGCCATACGGGTTCCCGCCTCAGGACGGGTCCTGTGCTGGGAGGGGACACACCCGCCCTGGGGCTGAAGCCTGGTGCCCTGGCCCACACGCCCCGCCCCAGCCCTGGCCCAACACCTTCCCTCCTACAGGGAGGGGGCGCCGGCGCTCCGAGGCCCACCTCGTCGATCTCCTTGATCCAGCGGTTGATGCCGTCAAAGGACCAGCGGTTTGCGATGTCGTAGACCAGGATCACCCCCTGGGGAGAGGCATACCGGCTGATCTCCCCGTAGGCGCCGCTCCGGGCTGTGCAGCCACGGGAGGGCCACACGGTAACAGACTCACTGCAGCCTCCCCCCCGCCCAGCGTGCTTGCCCTAACACGGGCTTGCTGGGATTTATCCGTCAGATGTAGTCGTGCTGTGACTCTTTTCACTGTTTCCCCAGCTCGTGGCTAAGCCCTCAAACATCATGGAGGGCTGGGGACTAGAACCCAATCCCCCACGTCCACTCGCTGCTCCAGGGACACAGGCCTGGGGAGCCCAGGGCGCACCAGCTCAGGAGGAGCAGAGCCCACCCACCTGGGTGCCTGGGTGCACACACACACACACACATAGACACACGCAGGACCATTCATATGGGTGCATGCACATGAACAGCCATGCACACACAGGGACATTTACACCAACACAGGTAGGCACATGTGCACACACAGTTCTCCTGTGTGTACAAGCACACACAGGGTCATTAACACAGGTGCACGCACATGCACGTGAACAGCCATGCACACACAGGGACAGTTACACCAACACAGGTGTGCACATGTACAGACACACATGTGTGCACACACAGCTCTCATGTGCGTACAAGCACACACATGCACAACAACACACATGCATGCAAACGTAAGCATGCAACATGAATACGCCTGCACATGTATGACAGCTTCACACATGTGCGTGAACACACACACAGAGAACAGTGCACACAGGCCCATGCGCGCGTACAGCCCTGGCGCCAACAAAGGCCTGTGATCCCCCAAACCCCGCATGGCCCGCGGTTAGACTCAGGCCTCGGTTTCACATGGAGCTGAGCTGCCTACGTGTCCCGGAAGGACCATCCCACGTGTCAGCGCCACCTCCCGCGCCGGGGGGGTTACCTGGGCGCCCCGAGAGTAGGAGCGGAAGATGGTGCAGAATCTCCCCTGCCCGGACGTGTCCCTGGGAGGAGAAGGTGTTGGGGACAGGTGAGACATTGCCGCGTGCGTCTTCCGGACCCCGGGGCCCTCAACGTGGGACCCGCATCCGCCGGCGGCCATGCTGCCACATGTCCGAGATCCCCCCCCCCCCCATGAACGGTCACCGTGTCCCCTGGAGGGACCTGGCCATTGGAACGCCCTGGGCTTAGGCTCTTTCCTGGTGATCATTCTGTAAGTCAGACTAGAACCATTAGCGACAGGGTTCGACCCCCGAATCCTGACGTTGAAATAAATTTAGGGTAAGCTTCAAAACGTGGTGGAATCCAGAGACGAGGCTGGGTTGTGAGAGATGTGAATCTCCGGGGGGGGGGGGGGTTGGCTCCCTTGGCTTCCAATAACTCTGAGCCAATCATGTAAAGCCAGACCCACAGGTGACCTTCCCCCAGACTCAGGGGAGCAGGGCCGGCTCCAGAGCTCAGAGGCTGGGAGCAGCCCATCATCAGAACCACCCATCAGCCCCAGCAGAGCCTCAGGGGCTCGGGCCTGGCCCGTAGGCAGGCGGGGCTGCTGGAAGGTCCGTGGGCGAGTAGAGTCACCTTGGGGTACAGACACCCAGCTCTGCCCTGGGGCCTGCAGGGTCATCAGGGTTCCTGCCTCGGCCAGAATATGTGGACAGTTCACCGGGCCTCTTGTGCCCTGCTGGGGTCGGTGGGGCTCCCATGTGGGTGGCCATGATGTGGGGGGAAGGGACATGGAGGGACCACCCCAAATCAGAAACTGGGAGCCAAGGGTCTGTTTGGATAGTGATAGCTCCAAAACCGGTGTGGCTCAGTAGATAGAGCGTTGGTCTGTGGACTGAAGGGTCGCAGGTTCGATTCCAAGTCAAGGGCATGTACCTTGGGTGCAGGCACATCCCCAGTGAGGGGCATGCAGGAAGCAGCTGATGGATGTCTCTCTCTCATCGATATTTCTAACACTCTATCCCTCTCCCTTCCTCTCTGTGAAAAATCAATAAAGTATATTAAAAAAAAATAGATAGTGGGAAGGTGTTGGACGCTTAGAAGAAAACTGGGAGCCCGTGCTAGGCGGCCTCCGGGCCCCGGGGAAGTTCGGGCCACAGCTTCCTGGCCGACAGCAGGGCCCCCAAGGCTCAGGCTAAAGCTTTGGGCCCAACCACAGGGTCAGCCCCTCCTCCAGAGAGCCTGGGGCCCGATGCCTGGCAGGATGGGGAGGTGCAGGCTGAGCCCCGAGGGCCGGGCCGGCTCGGGGCCCAGGAGGGCGCCGGACTCACCAGAGCTGCAGCTTCACCCGCCGCCCGTCCAGCAGGATGGTGGTGGTCTTGTAGTCGATGCCTGCGGGAGAGGGTGGGCGGCTTATGGGGGCGCCGGCTGCCGTGTCTTCTCCCCCTCCCCCCATCATCCTCCACCACAGGGCGTGGGAGCTCGCACTCACACTGGGGAGACAGGCCTCTCACGCTCTCTCCATGCCGATGCACGGTGTGCAGGCCAGGCGGCTGGACCCTGCTCGTGGGTCTCCCCGATGGCTCCGTCCTCTCCCCCACACCCCCCTCTCCCCTCTGCGCCCCCTCCTCTCACGCAAGGGGCTAACACAGAGATGGTTTCCTCAAATTATCACACCCAGATGCTTCCTTTTTAAGTTTTTGTTTCGGTTCACTGTTGTCCGGCACTTTTCTCTGACTTAGGAAGAGTGCTCATGTACTTACGTCTTTAAGTCCCAACGTTTTAAAAAAACATTTTTAAAAAATATATTTTATTGATTTTTCATGGAGAGGAAGGGAGAGGGATAGAGAGTTAGAAACATCGATGAGAGAGAGAGACATCGATTAGCGGCACTGGGGATGTGCCTGCAAGCAAGGTACATGCCCCCAACCAGAATCGAACCCTAGACCTTTCAGTCCGCAGGCCGATACTCTATCCACTGAGCCAAACCAGTCTTGGCTAAAAAAACTTTTTATAGATATACAGATTCATTGCAGATGGTCTTTCTGAGCACCTCTGATATTTGGTTTTTCTTCTCATCCCAGTCGTGGATACACCTGGCCTCCAGCATCAGCTCCTTCTGGGACTTAGTATGGGAGAGGGCAGACCCCCAGCCCCGCTCCCCTGTCTGCACCCCCCACCCGGGTGCCCCCATTCGAAGCCTTCCTCATTATTTCTCTCTCTCTTTTTTAAAAAAATATATTTTATTTATTTTTTTTTTACAGAGAGGGAGGGAGATGGATAGAGAGTCAGAAACATTGATGAGAGAAAGACATCGATCAGCTGCCACCTGCACACCCCCCACTGGGGATGTACCCGCCACCAGGATACATGCCCTTGACCGGAATGGAACCTGGGACCTTCCAGTCCACTGGCCGACGACGCTCTATCCACTGAGCCACACCGGTTTCGGCTATTTCTCTTGTTCTCTGTCTCCAAGTCTGCAAACAACATGCTTGTATTCCACTTCCTGACGTTTCCGTTTTAGACACGGACTGCCCGCCCTGAAGGTGAGGATGTCTTCCGTTCACTGACAGCCCCCTGCCTCCACCTCCAACCTGTCTCTGTCTGCCTCTGCCTCTCCGTCCCTCTGACTCCCTCTCGCACACACACAGTATAATCATGCTGCAACGTTAGCCAGATCAATATTCGAGTCCACATCACTGTGACCAAGGAAACCCCACCCACAGCTGCACCGTGTGGGATATTGTGTTCTGTACAAACTTTTGTTTTCACGGGAAGTAAAAAAACAACCAGCCTGTTTATTTGCTCAGTTTCCTCTGCATTTACCGCTAAGCCTCCTCTCAGCACTCCCAACCCTCCTGGGCATCTCGGCAGAGCGTCTGTCCTGCCGTCGTCCGTCCTGCTTCCCCTGCACCGGGAGCGGCTGTCCTGGCCCTCCCTTCTCTCCTGGATCCCATGTCTCCCCTTCTTGGATTGTTCCTTCTCTGGTTTCCCCGAGAAAGGTGCATGGAAGATAGCATTTGCGTCTTTGGATGTCTGAGGTGTCTTCAGTCTATCCAGGTACGCGCCCTTGTCCACAAATTGAACCCTCAACCCCCTGGGCGTGGGATGATGCTGTAACCATAAGCAACAGTGGCCACAGGACCTGACATTCCTTTTCTTTTTTAAAAAAAATATATTTTATTGATTTTTTACAGAGAGGAAGGGAGAGGGATAGAGAGTTAGAAACATCGATAAGAGAGAAACACCCATCAGCCGCCTCCTGCACACTCCCTACTGGAGATGTGCCCGCCACCAAGGCACATGCCCTTGACCAGAATCGAACCCAGGACCCTTCAGTCCACAGGCCGATGCTCTGTCCGCTGAGCCACACCAGCCAGGGCAGGACCTGACATTCCTGAAAGGCGTCATATGTCAGGGCCAGGATCAAAAAGTGTAATCACAACTCGGTCCTCAGCTCCTTCACCAAGAACTCCGTCCATCAGAAATAAGACAAAAATACACAAAAGCTTCCAGACAAAGCCTGTCAGAATGCTTCAGAGTGAGTCAGAACAAGGGACAAGAGGAGAGACAATTTTAGCCTTCTTAAAAAAAAAAGAAAATAAAAAAAGGAAACCTCAAATGCCCAGCCGGTCAATACGCTTTTAGCTCTGCAGGAAGAATAAATAATTTAGGAATCTATTTCCACTCCTCCGCCACCTGCTTGCTGCTATTTTAGCAAGGCAGTGGCCTCAGCCTCAGGGCACCAAAGCGGGGTTTTGATTACCGTGTAAATATGGGTTAAATGCCATCTACAAACATCTTTGTCTTTGAGAAACTGACTTTTGAGAAATGTACCTTTTTTTATTTAAATGTTCCTATTGCTTTTAGAGAGAGAGAAGGAGAGAGAGAGGTGGAAACATAGGGAGAGAAACACCGACGGGCTGCCTCCTGCTCGCTCCCTGACCAGGACTGAACCGGTGACCCCTCAGTACATGGGTCCACGCTCAACCGCTGAGCCTCAGGGGCCAGGCTGAGGCACCTATCTGCTGTGGAACTAAGATATCCGAGGGAAGACTGGTGGTTTCCGGGGACGGGACATGGGTAATGCTCTGGAATTAGAGAGCAGGGATTCACCCAGACTGAATGTACTAGCTGCCACTGAATTGTTTCCTTTAAAGTGGTTCCTTTAAAAGGGTTCCTTTTCTATCATATAAATTTGACCTCAAAAATACATATGTACAGCCGAAATTGTTTTTTTTTTAAAATATATTTTATTGATTTTTTTACAGAGAGGAAGAGAGAGAGATAGAAAGTCAGAAACATCAACGAGAGAGAGAGAGAGAGAGAGAGAGAGAGACATCAATCAGCCACCTCCTGCACACCCCACAGTGGAGATGTGCCCGCAAGCAAGGTACATGCCCCCAACCGGAATCGAACCCGGGACCCTTCAGTCCGCAACCAACGCTCCATCCACTAAGCCAAACCTGTCTCGGCCAAAATTGGTTTGACTCAGTGGATAGAGCGTCGGTCTGCAGACTAAAGGGTTCCCCGGTTCGATTCCAGTCAAGGGCATGTACCCGAGTGGGGGATGTGCAGGAGGCAGCTGATTGATGTTTCTCTCTCATTGATGTTTCTAACTCTCTATCCTTCTCCCTTCCTCTCTGTAAAAAAATCAATAAAATTTATTTAAAAAAAAAAAATATATATATATATACATGTACATATGTTCTGTCCAGAAACTGACTCCGCATGGCTTTGGGGATGGGAAGGGCACCTGGGCAGAGCGGTGGGAAGGGTTGGAGGAGGGGAGGAGGTTGGAGGAGGGGGCTCGGGATAGGCTGGGAGCTCCAGCCAGGCCCAGCGCCTGCCCCTCGAGGACTGGGAGGACAGGGATTTGACGCGTGTCCACCACACGGGAACCGGCAGACAGATGGTAGCCTGTCTGGTGTGAGCATCACCCATACTCTGGAGGGTGGCTTCAGGTCTGCACAGACCCCACTGCCACCGTCTGCTTTCTGAAAAGGAGAGTGTGTTCCCTGCTTGCCTCTCCGCCCTGGTTTTTCTCAGACAGCAAAGCAGGGGGACCGGGCGTGGCCTGGCCTGGCTGTGGTTACCACGCTGCCTCGGCAACCCAGCGCTGGCTTTTATTTTTCATCAAACAAAATGCCAGTCCTGTCACGAGTCACCGCGTGAATCAAACTCACGAGCAGCCTCGGCTGAATCACGTCGGGGGGCGGGGGGCCCATTAGGTATCACGGTGAGGAGAGGCTGGCGCCCAGGGCGGCCTGAGCTCACCGTCAGCGGCGGGAGGAGCTGGGGGCCAGGCCTGCCTGGTCCTCCACCAGCAGCTCTGGGACGTCCTCCAGGAGATGACCCTTCCCCGAGGTCCCCGGCCGGAAACCAGGGCATCCATGGAACCATCTAGAAGCCAGGCACAGCGTCTCGGGGCTGGGACGCAGCCCCTGACCGTCCGTCTCCCTCCCATCAGGTTCCAGAAGCCGGTCAGCCTCTTGCTCCCACCCGGCAGAGTCTCAGAACCCGAGTCACCTGAGTTCCCCATCACGAAGGCTCCCCTCCTGTCCGCAAGGCTGCCTGACCCCACCGGGCAAGGGAGGGAGAGAAAATCACTCCTCGGCTGCCTCCTGCACGCCCCACCCTGGGGATCAAGCCTGCCCCCCCAGGCCTGTGCCCTAAACTGTGGACTGAACCATGACTTCCTGGTTCACAGGGCCTGGTTCACAATTCGTGTTTTTTTTTTTTTTTTTTTTTTTTTTTTTTTGTAGCCAGTAAAGCTCTAGAACAGCGGTTCTCAATCTATGGGTCGCGACCCCATTGGGGGTCAAATGACCCTTTCACAGGGGTCACCTAAGACCATTGGAAAATGCAGATATTTACATCATGATGCATAACAGTCGCAAAATTTCATTGTTGGGGGTCACCACCACATGAGGAGCTGTATGCAAGGGTCTCGGCCTTAGGAAGGTTGAGAACCACTGCTCTAGAAGCTTGGGGAGAGCCCTAACCGGTGTGGCTCAGTGGATAGAGTGCCCGTCTGCGAACTCAAGGGTCTCGGGTTCGATTCCGGTCAAGGGCATGTACGTTGGTTGTGGGCACCTCCCCAGTGGAGGGTGTGGTGTGCAGGAGGCAGCTAATTGATGTTTCTGTCTCATCGATGTTTCCAACTTTCTCTCCTCCTTTCCTCTCTGTAAAAACTCAATTAAAAAAAATATATATATATATATAAAGAAACCTGGGGCCGAGACCGGTTTGGCTCAGTGGATAGAGCGGCGGTCTGCGGACTGAAAGGTCCCAGGTTCGATTCCGGTTGGGGGCATGTACCTTGCTTGTAGGCACATCTCCACTGTGGGGTGTGCAGGAGGCGGCTGATCAAGGTCTCTCTTTCATCGACTTTCTATTTCTCTCCCTTCTTCTCCGTAAAAAATCAATAAAATATATATTAAAAAAAAAAAAAGAAACCTGGGGAGAGAATTGCAAGCAAAGGTTCCGCACCCTGCCAAAAAGGTGAAGGAGCCCACAGGTGCTCTGGGTGTGGAGCACCTGCTGCTTCTCTCCACCCGAACAGCCAGGCTGCTGAGGGGTGCGCAGGTGTCGATGGTAGAACCACCCGGCTGGGCCTGCTCAGCCATGTCCACTCCGCAGCCACCGCAGTGCCCGCTGCCAGCAACAGAGGACGCAGAGCATGGTGGGTGGACGCCCAGCCCAGGAGCTGACCGCTTCCCGGGGGAAACCTGGGCTGCCAGCTCTGAGCCTCCCCCTGCCCAGGCCCTGAAATCAGGTGTGTCCTCGTTGGGGCCTGCAGGGATTAGGGGGCCGACTAAAGGGATGGTTAACCTGCAGGCAGGAGACCCCACAGGACAGAGGGGAAAGAGACTTTTTAAAAATATATATATATTATTGATTTTTTACAGAGAGGAAGGGAGAGGGATAGAGATTTAGAAACATCGATAAGAGAGAAATACCCTTCAGCTGCCTCCTGCACACTCCCCACTGAGGATGTGTCCACAGCCAAACTACGTGCCCTTGACCGGAATCGAACCCGGGACCCTTCAGTCCACAGGCCGACGCTCTATCCACTGAGCCAAACCGATTTCGTCGGGGAGAAGACTTTTAAAAAGAGAGAAACACAAAAGTCATTTAAAGAGAGAAGCTGATACCAATGCAATCTTATTATTTTCAAATACATAGACGAATGGATGACCTGATTTTTAAAAACCCAATGCATTAAACAAACGTACTGTGTGCGCACACATGGCCCTGCCGTGAGCAGAGAGAGTAGAAGGCCATCTACCGTCTCTGCTTTACGGAACTACATCGCAAAGAGAAGGGCCCGCTAGGATGCAACTCTCAGCTCAAACTTGAAGTGACGACTTGAAAAATCGGGCTTTAAATCTTCAAGTGGTTGCCAAGGGAAACTGACAGGGCAGCCGTAAAACTGGCAAAGGCACCCCTGTCGGCCGCATCGCAGAGGCAGCGGGGAGGGCGCCTGCAGCTCCTGGTGGAGGTGTGCCAATGGCAAAGAGAAAGGACAAGGATCTGAAACCGAGGTCACTTTCAGGAGAGACGTTTCCATGCTCCTCAGGGGCTGAAGGTGGGGGGGACCCACCTCTCTGAGCCTCTTCTGAACCAGAGGGGCCACAGGGGGTGTGGTCAAGAGTAGGTCCCAGTCGAAACTGGTGTGGCTCAGTGGATAGAGTGCCAGCCTGTAGACTGAAGGGTCCCAGGTTCGATTCCGGTCAAGGGCGACAGAGAAAGAGAGAGGGACATCAATGATGAGAGAGAACCATGGGTTGGCTGCCTCCTACATGCCTCTTCCTGGGGATCAAGCCCACAGCCCAGCATATGCCCTTGACCAGAATCTAACACTGGGACCCTTTTAGTCCCTAGGCCATGCTCTATCCACTGAGCCACACCGGCGAGGGCTTTAGCCGCTTTAAATGAAGCTACAACTAACTCTAAAAAGCCCCGTGTAGCTAATGGCGTCACCTCGGACAACACTGTTCTAGAATCTATTGGAACCTGCACGGGACTCCAGGTGATTCTCCGTCCATTGCAACTTGAGGATGAGTCCAGGTTCTCCTCGTCAGCTCACGCCACCGCCTCGAACCCTCCCGGCTCTGTCTGCACACCCTCCTCCCGGCCTCTCTCCCTAAGATGACCCCGTGTTCTGCTATGCCCTTGCTCACTGCTGCCCACTCTTTTTTCACCTGTATTTTTATTGATGTCAGAGAGGAAGGGAGCGGGAGAGAGAGACCGAAACATCAATGAGGAGTGAGAATCGTGGATTGGCTGCCTCCTGCTTGCCCCACGCTG
>PVJN01041869.1:0-18542 GCA_004026805.1 Lasiurus borealis | reverse complement strand
GTCTCCTGTTATTATAATTATTAATAGACCTATTTTTCCATTCAGGACTATCATATTTTGCTATATTATGTTGAAGCTCATCAACTAGTTTGTACACATTTATAGTTTTTATGATTCTCAGCAAGCTGACCCTTTATTACCCTGTTTCCCTGAAAGTAAGACATCCCCGATAATAAGGCCTATCCCGAACACAAGGCCTCTCCAGAATGTAAGGCCCCCAAAGCTACTGTAAAGCATCTGACACCTGATTTAAAGAGACCTCGGACTGCCTGAACAGTTCTGGCTGCATTGCTGCCAATCAGTGAGCTGGTTTGTGATGACAACTAATACCATACCATATGCAGGTAATAAATTTCCTTTTTTTTGTTGTTGTTCAATAAATGTGTACAGTATTCTTCTTCATGGAAAAATAAGACATCCTCTGAAAATAAGACCTAGCGCATCTTTGAGAGCAAAAATTAATATAAGACACTCTTATTTTGGGGGAAACAGGGTATTGTATGATATCTCTTTTTATTCCTGCTAATTTTCTTGTTCTGACAGTTGCTTTGTCTGAAAATAAGAGTTTTAGTGTGTTTTTTTTCCTTTAATTATGCACATTATGACTTTTCTATCAGTTTTATTTTAGCAAAACTATGCCTTTATTTTTATTAATTCATTTATTTTGAATGCTATTCTGGCCTCTCTGACTATATATATACACACTAGAGGTCCAATAAATGGAATTTGTGCATGGGGAATGGGAGTCCTTCAGCCCAGCCTGCTCTCTCTCCAATCTGGGACCCCTTGAGGGACGTCCAACTGCACGTTTAGGCCTAATCCTACCTGGTTCCCAACTGCTCACCTGCCTGCCATCCTGATTGTCCCTAACTGCTTCTGCCTGCCAGCCTGATCACCCTAACCACTCCCCAGCCAGCCTGATTAATGCCTAACTGCTCCCCTGCCAGCTTGTTTGCCCCTAACTGCCCTCCCCTGCAGGCCTAGTCACCCCCAACTACCCTCCCCTACAGGCCTGGGTCACCCCCAACTTAACCTCCTCTGCCCGCCTGGTCACCCCTAACTGCTCTCTCCTGCAGGCTTAATCACCCCCAACTGCCCTTCCTTGAAGGCCTGATCCCTTCTAACTGGCCTTCCCTGCTTGCCATCTAGTGGTGGTTATCTTATGTCCACATGGGGAAGGATCTTTTGACCACATGGAGGCAGCCATCTTGTGTGTTGGAGTGATGGTCAATCTGGCCTCTTTTATTAGATAGGATAGAGGCCTGGTGCACAGGTGGGGCCAGCTGGATTGCCCTAAAGGGTGGGTGTTTCTTTGGGGCATGTGGTGGCCTGGTTGAGGGGCCTGTGATGGTTTGTAGGTCGGTCGTGCCCCCAAGCGGCACAAGCGGAGGCCCTGGTATCTGGGATTTATTTATCTTCTACAATTGAATCTTTGTAGCCTGGAGTAGAGCAAAGCATTCTGCTCCCACAGCCATTGAAACTTTGTTGCCTTAAGCAGAGGCTTGGCTTCCTCCATCGCCAGGGGCAACCCAAGACTCCCTCCTGCTCTCTCTGTGGCCATAGCCATCTTGGTTGGGTTAATTTGCATAATTGCTCTGATTGGCTGGTGGGCATGGCTGCTAGGTGTAGCAGAGGCACGGTCAATTTGCATATTACTCTTTTATTAGATAGGATATATATCTATATATAGAGAGAAAGGGGGTAGAGAGGCAGAGAGAGAGAGAAACTTCAATGATGAGAGAGAATCATTGATTGACTGCCTCCTGCATACTTCACTGGGGATTGAGCCTGCCACTCAGGCATGGGCCCTGATCAGGAATTGAACAATGACCTCCTGGTTCATAGGTTGATGCTCGGCCACTGAGTCATGCCTGCTGAGCCAGATATTCTTATTGTTTTTTTTTATTCTATTTTTATTGTGGACACTATTACAGAAGTCCCCATTCTATCCCCCCTCCTACGCCCAACTGCACCTGATACTTCTGCTAAGGGGTAAATTTCCAAAACATGTTTTTATTTTTAAAGGGTTTTTGTAAATAACATAAGGTTGGGTCTTTTGTTTCCCTCCCATTTGACAATCTCTGTATGTTAATTGGTACTAATAAATTGCTCATATTCAATATTATTCAAAATGTTAAAATACCATCCTGATTGCTGTTTCCTGTGTTTTTCCTATCTGTTCTTTGTTTCTTTTTTCCACTTTTTTAAATTATTTTTATTAATTTCCATATATCTTATAGGTCCTTGTTTCAGCCAGGTACTATAATTATTTGCCTGAAGAATATCGTTAACGTTTCTTTCAGTGCAAATCTATGGCGATTCTCAATTTTGGTCTGTCTGAAAAAGGAATTCTCCTGCAATTTTGAAGGAAATTTCAGTAAGTGGACAATGAACCCTGGTATAGGAATGAGAAATGTACAAGAGTAAATGTCAGTTTTATTCTGTCATCAAAATTTAGTTAGCCAACAATAATTATGTTGTATTAAACATGACCAATAATGTTCAGTAAATATTTTCTCAGCAGCTTAAAATGATGGAGTTAATGAGAATTAGGGAGCTATTTGTAATGATTTACACTTATGTGTAAGGAAGCCTATGTCAATAAACTTGGAGCAAAGGTAGCAGTGCAGAGTACACAGTGTCAAATAAGAATTTACTCCTTGTTTCAGCAGACTGCTGTGGTATCAGTCAGCTTGTTTTTATAATGTATTTTGAGCTAAAACTGAATTCCTTCAATTCTGCCTCTGCCCACACAACTGAAGATGGGCATCAAAAGGTGCAACATCCACTGCCCATTACCTTCATTAGAAAATTAAATACTTGCCTTGACTTAAGCATGGGAACCTAGAAGGAACAGACAGTTGGTGCCACTATTTATTATTCTAATTCACCTAAAAATAAGTATTTTTCTCCTTTGAGAAACAGTTTCTGAGTCACCATTTTCCATGTGTGAAGTTTAATAAAAATTGGAATACGTTCTGTTACTTTGTTTTAAATTAATTTAGTTCAAGTCAGAGAATAATTGAAAAAAATTAATATATTTTATTGATTTTTTTACAGAGAGGAAGGGAAGGGGATAAAGATTCAGAAACATCAATCAGCTGCCTCCTGCACTCCCCCTACTGGGGATCTGCCAGCAATCAAGGTACATGCCCTTGACTCTAATCAAACTTGGGACCCTTCAGTTTGCAAGCCAACGCTCTATCCACTGAACCAAACCAGTCAGGGCAAATGAAACAAAATTTAAAGAATTTCATATTTGTCTACTTATGTGCAAATACAAAGAAATGGCTTTTTCTCCTCCATGAGCAATGCAAATTAGATCATATTTTTATGTTCTTCCACATTTTTAAAGCAGATTTCTTATATCTGTGACTAATTCGCATGAGTACTATATACTCCAAGGTTTTCAAAAGTTAATTAATTGCTATTTGGTCCTGAAGGACAGCAGCTTATATGATACATAATATGTGATGAAATAACTTTTTTAAAAGAGAAAAGAAAAACAAGGGCATGAGTCTGTGTGATTTTAGAACTAAAGAGGAATTCTACTGACTTCCCAAATATTCCTAGAGCCTCTTAATATACATATCAATACAGATCAATGTAGATCAGTATCTGCAGAATCCTACCTGTGTCAGTTTTTCCTTGTGATCCTGTGACTACAGTCATCTTTACTTTAGGTTCTCTTCTCTAAATTTGATTGCCTGGTGATTGACAGTCTGATCCAAGCCTTTCTTCTCCCTCACATCTGCGTTCCCCTCTCTGCCTTTGGCTCCTCAGCTGTCCTGAGGGTGGTTGAATCCTCTTGCTCTTGCTCAACTAAAGCCAGATACTGTAACTGTGAACTCACCATTTAGACTCAGTTTGCCAGTTTTCATTAAAGCACTTTCTTGTCAAAAGTCTGTTCTATGATTTCATAAGGAAAAACAAAATTAAAAAAAACTGCAAAACATATATGAATACTTAAGTTAGACTCAACGTGATGACATAAATGATACTGCTAATAACTACAATAAAAATAGTGCCTTTGCTTCTCTGTTTAATACCTGAGGAAGCTGCATCTTAGAGCCATTTAGTAAATTGTTCTCATTTAGGCTTTTATACAAGAGCAGAACAACAATTTTATTCCATCAATAACAGTAATCTTGTGTCCTTTCTTCTACAAAGAATGCTAGAGGCTGGTGGCAGCTTTCCCAGGTTGTAAGCATATCTGTTCCCCAGATAAGTAGAGCACAGATATCTGGGGGGAAATCTTTCTGTGAAAAAATCAGAGACATATCTTACTATATGAAATACATATCACAAATTTAAATATTGTAGAAAATTCCTTTATATATATTTTCAAAATAAAAGAAAATTAAAGTTCTTATTTTTTAGTGTATTAATCTTTTATAGAACTATAAGTTACAGTGGCTTTTGTCTATAATTAAAATTAATACTTTTTCATAAAATGCACCAATGATTTCTAAGGAGAAAAATAATATTATAGATGTTGAAAAATATTTTAAAATACAATATTATTGATTTCAAAACAGTCAGGTATAAACATTTACTCATATTATTATTTATTTTTGTATTATATATTTTTCCATACAAACAACTGTAAGCCTACTTTGTCCTCCCAAGTATACATACTTATTATTTTATAGAATGCTTCTGACCTTGTACTTGTCTGTTTCTTAGATTTGTTTCAAGCTGTGCCACTTTGATTAGGAAGGCAAAACTCTGTTTTAATCATTGCATTGCATCAGGGGGCCCATGATTGTGATTTGGTTCCTTGCTGGTTATGGCGACTGATCATTTATCAGACTTCTAATTGATTTACCAGCCAATAAATACTTGATGTGAAACTATATCCAAACTATCTAAATATCTTATAACTTAGAAACTTTCAATGTATTCAATTTAACATATTCAAATTGACTTTTGGTCTCCTATTTTTAAATTTTTATTATAATTTATTTCTGCAAAGGTTTATTTTTTGACTCAAATGGTTCACATTGGTCTAGGTAAAGTTAATTCATGTGGGCCTCTATGTCCTTCTAACATGTTCCCTTCCTTCTTTGAGAAATTCTCTTAACACAAGATGGTCCAGGCTCATCTTGTTATTTTTCTGTCTAAGCTCTAGGGCCAGCCATTTCTTCAAGGAGCCATATTTTCTTTTTAGTGGGATATAACGTTTTCCTGGCCATGCTCTCTGAGAAGACAGAAACACACCAAGCACATGATCACCTTAGGGACTTTGAACTTGTGTTCTTTGAACTTCGTTGCTCTTTTTGTCTGAAATATTATTTCACCAGCCATTTGCCTAACTAACCACCTCACTTCTTTTCTATCAGTAGTCAAATGTCTCCTTGTCAACATACCTAATGTAATCAACAATTTTAACATTTCAATCTTCATATAAATAGTTTGCCATTAGTGTTTTCCATCCAAATTCCTTTGCTCACCTATTGATTAACAAAATAGGACCATACACATGGAAGCATGAAAGAGACTGAGAGAAGGTGGAATGGAATAGGAAGAGATTAACCAAAGAATTTATAAGCATATATGCATAGCCTATGGACACAGACAATAGACAGTGAATACCGAGGCGGGAGGGGATAGGACAAAAGGGGCTGGGGAATGGGGAACATCTGCAATACTCTCTTTAATATAAAAATAAAATTAAAAATATTTCCATTGGCATTCTTCTCATTATAACACAGTATCTAATTCACTGGTGCTTTGTATTTTATGTTTCTGAATGGAACATACATGTTGAAAATCCATACTTTGTAATGAGGTAGATAACTTTCTATATCATCACACCACTGCCTAGACTCCAGAAAGTTTTCACTACCTCCACCTCTAATCTTACTTTTGGCAATACTACATAATATGTAATTTTCCAAAATTAACACCACCACATGGTCTTTTCATCTTCTTGTTTATCTTTCCAAGTGTGCCCCCATGCTTCTCAGTCTTCTTCCAAATAGGTTAATGAATACAAATTAATCTGCATAAATTAAACACTTGTTTGCAGCAATTAATTAATCTGTGCAAATTCTGAATCATGGTTGATCATCCATTCTTGTTCATCAAATGCTATTTTCTAGTTGTTTCAATGTCTATTGATTTATTAAAATGTTAATTATTCATAAAGTAATCTCATCATTTTTGTAATTTAGGTTAGATTTTTTAGTAGGAATTAGCACCAGGAACAAATTTAGATCAACAGTCAGCTTTAATTCAATCTTATTTTTACTTGTTAAATTTATTGAAGAAAATTATAGTCATTAGAAACCTTGAACCACATGATTATTTAGTTTCTTATATGCAGTAGACATGGTTCCAGAGACTAGTGATACATAGAAAATAAAACAAGTCTGGCCTTCATGTTACTGACAGTGCATCTACCTAATAAATGATTAACATGCTAATTGACTATACCTTAGTGAAGCCCATCAGCCAATCAGGAGTGAGTATGCAAACTAACTCAGTAAAGATGGTGGGCACTAGTGGCAGTGGATGGGGCAGGACACCATGGTGATAACACAGATGTTCCATACCCCCTCAGCTCTGATGGGACCTCCGGGCAAACATGGGAAGGCAGAAAGGCGGCTCTGGCCAGAGGGAAGGTGATGCTGGCAGCCAGGGGAACAAAGGCCCATTTTTGCACAAATTTTCATTCATGCATCAGGTCAATAGTTCTAGAATATTGAAGATAAAAGTCATATGTTTATGTGCTAAAATAAATTTAGTAAAGTAATGCAGAGGTCTTTTGAAGGTATCAGAGTAGGTTATATGGAAGAAGTTTGTAAGAGGGTTTAAAGATGGTCCCACCCATGATTTTGATGCTCTGTCAATACAATTTGGTTTCAGTTTTCCTCCTCTAAAATGATGCCCAAAACTGGATAAAAAGATACATGTCCCATTATTCTCTTGGATCCATCCTCACAACTTCCTCATCAAGCTTAGTTTGGATATAAGAAGTAGGGAATCATTTTCCATTTATAGTTTGTTGTTCTTAACTCCAAGAGAGCCCTCCTAGTTTATGAAAATAAAAATGCTCTCCCCCCCCCAATATGATTGCATGGATATTTTATATTGCCACCTAAAACCATTCAGAAGTAGATACAGTTCCCATTACATCACAGTTGTTGCTTATAATTTATGAAGCAGACAGGATTTTGTTTGGTTCCTCTAAGCTTCACTGCACCTGTAGGCTGGAGAATAAAATTTATTCTGACTGGAAAGCTGAATAAACACATTTCACAGTTTTAACAGGAAACATTTATCAAATCCATTGAGTTCAAACTAGTGAGACAATTCAGTGGAATAATAATGTGTTTCCTTTGTTTAATGTTAAATGTGTCAATAACATTTTAGGATATGGGTTAGGCTACTGACTCTAGACTACACAGAACAAAGTGTGATTATTCATTGATTGTAAGAGGTTTACATTTGTTTAAATCTGTGCTGTTTATTTAGTAGGTTTGTGTTTCTCATATCCATTCAATTTATTTGACTGATTTGATTTTGTTATATTTTCTTGAATATGGTAGTTTGTATTTTGACCAAGCAGGTCAAAGAAATAACTTGGAAGATAATAATTTAGGAAAAATCTATAAGCACATGATGTTGTTGAGTTAAAATAAAATGTTAATGTGTTTTCAGGGAATGTTTTTGTCTTAAAAAATGTCTTAAACTTAATTTACAAATCTTAAAACTTGTACCATTGAAGTAAAACGTACACTATCTGGTAAAATCGTGTTAAAAATGTTGTAATTAGATTTCAATCAACTCGTTAAAGTGTAGGCAGTCCATGAAAGGTAAGTCAGAATTCTTATTCCATGTCCTTGGAATGTTAGTTTCTTTGAGATGAATAAAATGCAATGACAATTTTCTGATAAGACAAAAACACATGCTAACATATGTGGAAGTTTTAGAGTATTCATTGTTTCACTTTATTTTTAATCTTTGTATTCTGTTCATAGTGAGTTAATTTGGATACAGGTTAAAGTGAGTTAATTTGAAGATAGGATAAGGTGAACTAATCTGACACAGTAAAATGAGTTAATTTGAATACAGGAAAAGTTTGTTGTGGTGAATTCATTAACATATTCAGGAACTCCTAAAAGTTCACCTCAGATTTATAATTGTATTGAATATCATCAATAGTACACTTTAGGAGCAGCAATGTGATATTTGTTTGGGCTACTATACAGATCCAGTAGTATTTAAAAGAAAGAAGAACAAGGATTGTGTAAATTTAGGCCAAGTTGAAATAAACAGCATAAGAAAAGAACACGGAAGTAGGTCAGTCTAAGGTAGTCACCATAATATTAGGGAACACATGATTGAGAATATAGAAAACATATCAACAAGTGACTTTATTATATTCATATTAATCACAAAGTAGTTTCAATATGCTAAGTACTTGCCTAGAAACTGTCACAGTTGGGTGAGATGCACAGATAAGGCTAGGAATCAAGAAACATTTTATTAGAGAGTTTTCGCATCCCAGGAGAAGTTTATAACTAACATGCATGTCAAGACCTGACCAAAGCAAACATGGCAAATATAAAGTTAGACACTCTCAAACAAATTCTCATGTAGTACCTCATAAAGGGAAAAAGTTTTTCACTCAATATGTTTATTATATTTATGCACTTTCTTTTCACTTATTTCAGAAAGAATCCTAATTCATAATTTTATTCCTCTTTTTCCATCTTCCTAGAATTCAAATTAGCAGCTTCTACTGATTCTGTGTGTTTACTATCATTCATTACATTCTGCTTAGTTCAGTTAAATACAACTGTAGATTCCCCGTTTCAATCTTGATCATTCTAGTTGATTCTAAAAATTGAATCCAGATATCAACCATACAAACCCATTCTGAAAATACACATCATAGACTGAGGGTAAAATTTGGCTAAAGACAAATATGAAAACGTATGTGCACTCAGAACATATATGACTCACTAAAAACGTAATAAGAAAAGAATCAACACAATAAAACATGCAAATGGTATGGAAACACTTCACTAGAGAGATATATGGAGAACATATAAGTAACAATGTTTAATATTCAAACTGTGGAAGAAAAAAATACATTTGGGTGCTTAATAACATTAGTCATTAGTAAAATGCAAATTCAAATGACAATAAAATACCTTTACAAACCTATAGAACAGTGGTTCTCAAACTTTCTAATGCCATGACCCTTTAATATAGTTCCTCATGTTGTGGTGATCCCAACCACAAAATTATTTTCATTGCTATTTCATAACTAATTTTGTTACTGTTAATGAATCCTAAGTAAATATCTGTGTTTTCTGATGATCTTAGGCTCTACAGTGTGGGAACGTCTTTCCACGTCCCACTTGGTTCAGGGTTACTGGTTCAGGGTTCGGGTTCTGAAGGAGGCCACATGCAAACGAAATGAGAAACTAGAAAATATTAATTTGGCAATATTGGTGGGCAGGCGGGAGCCTTCCTCTAGTGGAAAGGACTGCCACTTGCTCTGGCCTTTTTCTCACTTTTATTAAGACTTTGGGACACACCCCTAACCTTTAGACAGGAAATAACAAAACAGAAATTAACATGAAACAAACAGGCAGAGGTTGTTTCAGCCAACAATGTTTCAACTAAACAGTGAGTGATTAGCTCTGACTTTTCAGAGCAGTTAAGGTTGACATCCATTTAGTAAGAACAATTTTTGGTTTCCAACATCTCCCCCATTTTTTTTCCTCTAAAAAATCTTGCATCTGCAGACTAGAAATAAATATTTAGAACAAAAAATAAGACAAGCAACAATGGCGATACTAAGAGGTAAATGAATAAGTCTGTAGTAAGTTTCTTTGTGGACCAACAGTCCTTTGAATCCCAGTTTCAATGTCCAACAGTTTTTGAGTGTACATGTTAGCAATGATATTTCAGTTCTGGATGGTGGACAAATGGTGGCAATGCAGGTCTGACCCTCTCTGGTTTGGTCCTGGGAAACCTGCATTAATGCACAGCTGCTGACTGTTAGGGTGGCAAGGTGTTGTCCGCATCTTCCATCTCTGGACTGTTTCTCCTGTCATCTTCATAGCTGGAGCATTCTCTGTTGTAGGAATTCACATGGTCTTGGAGCTGTTTTTCTGAAAATATATAAACATTCTCGACCAAAAGTTAGTAAAGAAATTTTTTCTGTAAATTTGATTTTGGATCCTTTTTATTTTTGCCCAAATGATTTTCCTTTGGCTTATTTTAATACTATGTATGTTTTTCATGGGTGTCTTGCTGTTAATTAAAAAAATTTTTCTAGATGTAATTTGCTTACAGGATACTTTTCCTTACATAATATTACTGTACTAAACCCCCTCTTTTGATTTAATTATGAGGCTTTTGGAAAATTTTTATAATGCAAATATGACTGCTTTATGTTCATTGCATGTTAAGTAATTTTACCATGCAACGAATTACCAATAGAAATTTAAGTTAATACTTTAGGAACAACTTTTTTCCAGTACAATTAAATTTTATTGAATATTCACTTATTTCAATTAGCCAATTAAATTAATTTGAAAATTTATATTCTGAAAACAATCTTAGTTTTATCCTGTAAATATTAGTGGAAAGGATTATTTGCATTCTTGACTAGGCCCTGAGCATTCCTGGTGTTAAGTTGGATTTAGAATATAGGGCAACTGTCAGCCAAGTCTGCTGGGTCCCAATCTGAGCTGCACCAAATCTTTGTCTGTCATCTGTGTCCCGAACGGAGCTGGGCCAAGTCTCTGTCTTGTCACCTCGGTCCCAATCGGAGCTGGGCGTGAAAAATGAAGCAGCCATGGGGCAGGAGACCTCCCTCAGAAGGGGTGAAGATTCAACCCCCTGCAATGTTGGGGGGGTGAGTATTTGTGCCTCACCTCTGTTGATCCCCAAATTTTCTCCTGATGGCCCCTCTGTGCCTGTCTTAGGTTGTTCCTCCTCTGAGGAATTTTACCCGTCACTGGCTAACCCGTCATCCTCCAGGGCCAAGCAGGTTGATGTGAGGTTCAGTTCCGTCTCCTTGGTAGCCGATGCCCTTGTGGCCTCCACACCCAGTACCTGGCTTGGAATCCCCTCGCCTGCTGGCAGGGTCCCAGCACTGATCACATATCTTAGGGAACCCAGATTTCTTCTCCAGGGAGGGTCCAGCTCACACCACTGGGTGAGAGACAGATTCATGGTACCAGCCAACAGGAGGCTTCAACCTCAGCATGAACAGAAAGCTCAGGCGACAGCTGTGGGAGGTTTCCTCTTGGCAAAAAGAGCAAGAAAAGCCAATATAGAAAGCTCAAGTGCCTTCTCACTGTCTTAATTCCTTTTGTATTATTTTTAAAAATTGCTAGCAAATATTCAGAGAATTAGATTGTAAGTTTGTTTGGGATATTTGTCAAAAAAAATTATAATGACATTGTAGAATAATATTATGTAAGGAAATTCTTTTGTTCTAGGCCATGGCAAGTCCATTTCAAACTGGCTATCAATTTCTTTTTGTATAGACAATGTCTTATTTACTTTATTAGAATACTTAATCAAATTGCTTACAAAAACATTGGCTCTTTATTTAACTGAAAACCTTGATTTTTATTTAAACTAATTTATTATTTAAAGTAGATATCTTAATTTAAAAAGCAAGAGAAATTTAGTAAATGTTTATGTCTGATTTACAAGCCACAAATGTTGCCCCGCCTCTAGTTTAAGAATATAGGCAGCCAAGGGCTTTTTGTTATTTTAAATTCTGCTGGTGGAATTTTAAGAACAATTTAGTTACTTCATTTTGCCCTTCTTAGAGGACAAAACCTTCATAACATTTAAAATATAGTTATTAATTCTTATTTGATAAAGTTTTTCATGCAATTTCAATTATATTAGATCGGTTAAATTTAAAAAAAGATTTCCTTTAAGAAGAAAGAACAAATTTCTTGTATTACTCTGGGCCCATGGAGCTTTCCCAGAATCATCTCTGTTAAAGCCTTGAAATATTAACATGGAAAAAAACATCAAAATACATATATTCATATGTGATTTAAAGATTACAATACTTTTTATAATTATCTTAAGAAATCAATTATATCTTTAAACTGTATTTTATATTAAAGTTTTTCAGTTGGAAATCACAGAATTCTTTTTTAATTAGACCAATAAACAACATATTTTGAATTTCTAATTAGAGAAATATTATTTTTTCCCAATTTAATTTGCATTTAGCTGAAAACCTTGATTAATAACACAAAATCTCCTTTTGGTTCCTTTACGCCATTTTTCTTAAAAAAATAAAGACCAGTTCTGGGTTTTTCTTTTTCTGCTGCTTTTGAGGAGAGATTCCAGCTTAAAACCCTGTCTAATATGTCGAAAATGGTGGACAATTGCACACATTTCTTTTCAAGCCAGGCTTCTCTCCTCAAGAGTACAGAAATTCCAGACACATCTCTAAATTCTTAAAACTTTTTCATGGTGAGAAAGGGGACTTTAGATTAGTATACTGGGAGAGTGGACTTTCATACGGGAAACATCAGTAACCGATCTGGCCGAATTTCTTTTCATGCTTAAAAGATAAAGACAGATTTTAAATTTTTTCTTTCTTTTTCGATTTTCGAAGTAATAACTAGCACCTAATTTGGCCAAGATTAGCATTTCCCTGCAAGTTTTTCTATAATTTTTAAATGAAACCTTAACTAATCTCATTGCAGGAGGCCAGATAGCCCTGCCCTCTCCTGCCACCTTTGAATTTCTCTACACCAGAGGCAGTTTCAGCAGTAGAGTTTTACTTATTACAGATTTCAGATTCCAAATGCAAACTAAGATTTTAATTTGAACAAGAAACCACATTATTTAAGCATGCAAACCAAAAGTTTACAATAAAGTTTACTTTATATTTATAACCTAATTCTTCCCCTTTAGCTTGGCTGAAAAAGACGTTCCCACCCTATTTACAGATCTCAACTCTGTAGTTAATCCGTGGGCTTTTCGTACATTGAATTCCTCTCACCTTTCCCTAGGTGAGTCTTCCCTTACCATTTTCCTTGGTGAATTTTCCTTCCTTCGCTCTTAGGCGACTAATACCTTCTCCTCCAGACGTCCCTCGGTCAGGCGCCAGATGTGGGCACCAGATGTGGGAACCTCTTTCCACATCCCCTATTGGGCGCCAGATGTGGGAACCTTTTTCCACGTCCTGCGTGGTTCAGGGTTCGTGGGCCAGGTTTTGGGTTCTGAAGGAGGCCGCCCGCAAACAAAATGAGAGACTAGAAAACATTAATTTGGTGATATTGGGGGGCCAGGCAGGAGCCTTCCTCTAGTGGAAAGGACTGCCACTTGCTCTGGCCTTTTTCTCCCTTTTATTAAGACTTTGGGACACACCCTTAGCCTTTAGGCAGGAAATAACAAAACAGAAATTAACATGAAACAAACAGGTAGAGGTTGCTTCAGCCAACAATGTTTCAACTAAATAGTGAGCGATTAGCTCTGACCTTTCAGAGCAGTTAAGGTTGACCAGCCTTCTGGCCTCCTGTTTACATCCATTTAGTAAGAACAGTGTTTGGTTTCCGACACAACAGTAGCAGTTCTCAACCTGTGGGTAGCAAGCAGGGTCACCTAACACCATCAGAAAACAAACACAGATATTTACATCACGATTCATAACAGTAGAAAAATTAGTTATGAAGTAGCAACAAAAATAATTTTATGGTTGAGAGTCACTACAACATGAACTGTATTAAAGGGTCGTGGCATTAGAAAGATTGAGAACCACTACTATAGAATATCTCAAAGATATTCACATAAGTAGCAATGCAACAAAACTCAATGATTACAGGCTTGAATGCAAAAATGGTTCAGCAACTTTGGAAAATATTTTGGCAGTTGCTATTAAAGGTGAACATATAATTAACATATGACCCAGCATTCCCAATTTTTGATGTCTAATTAAGAGACATGAAAACTTATGTTCATACATGTGTTTATAGTTATATTTATTAAATCACAAAAAAATAGAAACAAGCTGTACATTAAAAAGTGAGTTTTGCTGTATGTTAATTATATATCAACTAGAAGCCTGGTGCATGAAATTTGTGCACAATGGGGGTGGAAAGGATGTCCATAAGCCCAGCCTTAACCTTCTCCAATTTGGGACCTCTTGAGAGATGTCCGACTGCCTGTTTAGGCCCTTTAGGATCAGATCTAAACAGGCAGTTGGACATCCTTCTCACAATCCAGGACTGCTGGCTCCCAATTGCTTGCCTGCCTGCCATCCTGATTGCCCCTAACCACTTCTGCCTGCTAGCGTGATTGCCACTAACTTGCCTCTCATGCAGGCCTGGTCCCTTCCAACTGCCCTCCCCTGCTGGCCATCTTGTGGTGGCCATCTTGTGTCCACATGGGGCAGCCATTTTGTGTGTTGGAGTGATGGTCAATCAGCATATTACTATTTTATTAGATAGTATAGAGGCCTGGGGCATGGGTGGGGGCCAGTTGGTTTGCCCTGAAGGGTGCCCTAGATTAGGGTGGGGATTCACTTGGGTTGTGAGAGAGCCTGGGTGAGGGGCCTGTGGTGATTTGCAGGTCAGACATGCCCCCCTGCAACTCAATAGAGGCCCTGGGATATGGGATTTATTTATCTTCTATAATTGTAACTTTGTAGCCTTGAGCAGAGCCAAGCCTCCTCCTTGTTCTGTGGCTTTAGCCATTTTTATTGGGATTTATTTATCTTCTATAATTGAAACTTTGTAGTCTTGAGCTGAGGCCAAGGCAGGCCAGGGTGTGCGGAAAGCTTGGCTTCCTCCATTGCTGGGGAAATCCAAGCTTCCTGCTTGCTCCATGTCTACAACCATCTTGGTTGGGTTGATTTGCATACTCATTCCTGATTGACTGTTGGGTGTGGCTTGTAGGTGTATCAGAGTGGTTAATTTGCTTATTATCATTTTATTAGATAGGGTAGACTTGACTTAAGAAGTAATGGAATGTCCTGGCTGGTTTGGTTCAATGGATAGAACATCAGCCTATGGACTGAAGGGTCCCAGGTCAATTCCAGTCAAGGGCATGTACCTTAGTTGTGAGCACATCCCCAGTGGGGGAGTGTGCAGAGGCAGCTGATCAGTGTTTCTCTCACATTGATGTTTCAAACTCTTTATCCCTCTCCCTTCATCTCTGTAAAAAAAATCAATAAAACATTAAAAATGGGATTATTTCCCTATGTTATTTACTTATATATATATATATATATCACAATCCATATACACACACACACATGCATATATATATATATATATATGTATATATACATATACACATATATATATATATATATGTGTGTGTGTGTGTATATATATACATATATATATGTGTATATATATATATATATATATATATATATATATAGAGAGAGAGAGAGAGAGAGAGAGAGAGAGAGAGAAAAGAAGAGGAAGAGAGAGAAACATTGACCCGTTGCCTCCTGCATGCAGCCTGACAAAGAATCGAACCTGCAACCTGGTTTAGGTGCCCTGACCAGCAACAGACCCAGTTACCTTTGTGTATGTCACTTGAATGATACACATAAACACACAATATTCTCTGGGGCAGGCTATTTTACTATTTAAAATTATAATATTCTCTGGGGCAGGATATTTTACTATTTAAAATTCTCAATCTATTTCCATTACCCAAAGAATGAAAGCCACATTCTACATTATGACAGTATCTTATTTCATAATTTCCTTTGATTAGTTGTCTAAATTTCTTTCCCCATTTATTAATAAAATCAAATTTCCATTCTTTTAAACTGAAATAGCCAATTTTACATGAACCACGTGTTATAAAAGTATGTGCTACTACTATGATGCATAGAACTACAATGTTCTTTTTTTTAAATTATAATCAACTTGTCTCTGAAATTTTATTTTAAATAGAGGAAAATATATTATCTTTTAAAGAAACTCTGTGCCATTCAATTAAAGCAGTTCCTTTAGGTTAATTTCTCAATCATTGTTGCATTTAAGATTAATTAATTTAAAACTCAAACTTAATCTCGGGGATATTGTCGCATCTTAATGATCTTTCTTTTTATCCCTCCTAGCTGGAAGGAAAATATTTAGCATTATAAGAAGTGTAGAGTCCTGAATTGTCATCAAAGCTAGTTGTGGCATCTCTAGTATATCTTGATCTGTCTGGTCTTCTGGCCAGCATCTACTATGGATTTCTGTATCAGTCCCTTGAGAATGGACATATATTATTGTCTTGACAGTAGTATTTGCTATGGCATTCAGCTATAAGGTTCACATACCTTGTGTTATTCTTGTCCAGACCACAGGCATTTTCTGAATAATTCAATGATTATATCTCCCATTGTATCATGGCTTATAAAAAATGACCATGAATAATCTTTTGAGAATTAAATTTTGCTATTTGATTGAGCCCTTAAAAAACAGAACATATTTTAACTTTCAACTGCCTGGATTTTAGAATCTAAGAACCTAGTTATTAAGTTTGCTTTTGAATTGTGGTTCATTAATCTCTTTTTAGAATTTCAAAGCTAAAATAAATAAATAAATAAAACAAGAACAAAAACTCCCTTTTATTCTAACCCTAAAATTTGAATCTTTCCCAATAAAATAATTGCCTCTGACTTTACAAACAAACATGAAACACATAAGAAAAAAGTAAGCCATTATCTTGCAATGTCTTTTGCCACATTTGTCTTATAGATGGTCCACTCCTTCCCTGAACAGTTTCCACTCATCTCAAGGATTTGTAAGGATATTTTGATGGCCAAAGACTGTTCATTGTTTCTTCCACAGGTTTCCTTTGTAAATGATGATCTCCTTGTCTGTAATTATCACATTTATTAAAACCACTCTTTAATTCTATTTTTAATTATAATTTAGTTTTGACTTTATGAAGTATTTAGAAGTGTTTTTATTTTTTATTATTTAAAAGAACATTTTGAAGAAATATTCTCATTCCTTTGTCCACTTCCTTTTTTGCAATCATCTGATCTCTATATCCATGGGTATATTTCTATTTTGTTTTATATATTCATTTATTTTATGTGTGTTTTATAGATTCTGTGTATGTATAAGTGAAAACATTCAAGGTTTGTCTCTCTCTGATTTATTTTACTTAGCATAACTTTCTTGAGATCCATCTCTGCTATTGCAAATGCCAAGATTTCATTCATTTTTACCGCTGAATAATATTCTATTGTGTGTTTGTGTGTGTCATTCAATGTTTCTTTCCTAATTCAATTGCACTGAATTAAGAGACTGTAGTTTGACAATACTGACAAGTTGATGTTGTCATGAGATGTTTTAAAATTTGCTTGATGGTTTAATATATGTAATAATTTTTTAGATATTCCATATATACATTCATTACACAGATATATAATCTTTGCATATTGGGTACAGTGTTCTGTACATTGCTGAGGAGTAATATGCAATACATTTGAAAACCAATGCTCTGTTGAATCCACCAATACAGATGTATGTTTAATCAATCAGAGCAGCTGGGGGCACATACACCTCTGTATACAGTTAATAGATAAAGCCCATTATGTCGCTCAAGTCTTAAATATCATCAATGTATTTTTGCATGTTTAGCGTATAATTATAATTGAAGAATTGGTGTAGAAAACATAGTATGATATTTAATTTGACAACTCAATGTTTAGATCAACTTTTGCTCCATATGTTTTGAAACTTTTTTAAATTTAATGCATATTTGAAATATATTATCCCCAATAATGAGATATTTGAGTATGATTTGTCTCTGCTTTATCTTAAATAATGTTGTGTTCTTAAGTCTATTTTTTCTGAAACTTACATCTTTTATATTTTATACCTCTTTGAAGGATTTATGGGTTATTAATCATTGGTTATTCCTATGGATAAAAATTTTATCAGAGTTGTACTTAAATTATAGGAAGCTAATACTTTATCATCAGCCCTACTATTCAGTTATTTTTATTCATATCATTCTTGCCCATTGCTTTTTTTTTTCTTAGTTTTTTACATTTTTGGAAAAAAAATCAAGATAACTTTTACTTTATTTTTAAATTGAGTTTATTGGGTTAGCATTGATTAATAAAATTATGTAGGTTCAAATGAACATTTCTATGACACATGATCTATATATTGCATGTGTGCCCACCACCCCAATTTGTTAATAATGTGTTAGAGATCTATTTTTTATTATATTTTCTAATGGGTACTAGTTTGTGTAGGGAAAAACATACAAAATTTGCATGAATATTTTATTGATTTTATTATATTTTTATCCTATATAATAAAGAGGTAATATGCAAATTGACTGTCATGCACTCACACATGGCTGCTTACAACCAGGCTGGCAAAGGGCTAGTGAAGGATGACCAAACAACTGAACAAGCAGGCTACATGGGGCAACCAGGCCAGCAGGGGGGTTACTGAGGGACGACCAAATGACTGAACAAGCAGGCTGTGTGAGGTTACCAGGCTGGCGTGTTGGCCATGAGGGGTGACCAGGCCGACAGGGGTGGCAGTTGGAGGCAGTTG
>PVJN01041868.1:0-18542 GCA_004026805.1 Lasiurus borealis | reverse complement strand
TCTTAGGGGGAAAGGGGTGAAGGGTATACAGGGAGAGACTGGACAAAAATCATACACCTATGGATGAGATCAATGGGAGGGAGCTAAGGGCAGAGGGAGGGTGGGAGCTGGGTGGAGGGGTACTATGGAGGGGAAAAAAAGAGAAACAAATGTAATAATCTGAATAATAAAGATTTAATTAAAAAAAAAGAAAAAAAAAAAGAAAATGCCTGAAAAGGATCAGCACATGTCAAAGGACACAAAGTAATCTGAAAGAGCTCCTAATGGGCAAGGCTGGGACAATTTGAGCAACAAAATAAATAATGTCAGTATTGGGTTATCAGTTACAGATAATAATGGATAGCCATCCTATATAATAAAAAGCTAACATGCAAATCAACTGAATGGTGGAACGACTGGTCGCTATGACATGCACTGACCACCAGAGAGCATATGCTCAACATAGGAGCTGTTTCCTGGTCAGTGTGATCCCACAGGAGGAGCATTGCTCAGCCAGAAGCTGAGCTCACGGCCGCTGAGTGCAGCAGTGATGGCGGGAGCCTCTCACACTTCTGTGGCAGCGTTAAGGATGTCTGACTGATGGCTTTTTGTACTACCTAATATGAGGCACTTGCAACACAACATCACTTCTGTGGGACTGACAAAAAATACAGAGCCTCAAGCTAATGATGAAAGAAAGCATCAGACCAACTAAAAATGAGAAATTCTAAGTCGTCAGTCAGATATCCCCCGCGAGGAGGCTGGGTTAAGGGACCTCACCCCAACCCCAAGTGCAAGAATTTCGTGCACCAGGCCTCTAGTTCTGATATCAATTTGGAAAATAAATGGGAGAAAGGGCAGCTACAATTTATAAAATACAGAAGAAATGACAAAAATAAAAATCATAATTAAGCAAACACATTAATAATAACAGCCAGTAGGGTCCACCAATGGATGTTAAAATCAGTAGGTAAAAATTTGAAGGAAATCAGAATATTTAAACAGATTCAAAGTACCTCCTCCAAGATATCTTTTAACACAAAGGGAAAACTGGTGACTTTACAGTGGGGAAAACTAGCAGGTATCAACTTAATAAAGAATCACGGTTAATATCACTGGTAATAAGACATACCCACTTTTTGTACTACCTGATATGAGGCACTGGCAACACAGCATCACTCTTGTGGGACTGACAAAAAAATGCAGAGCCTCAAGCTAATCATGAGAAAGCATCAGACAAACTCAAATTGAGAAATTCTACAAAACAACTAATATTCATCAAGTGTCAATATCATAAAAGATAAGGAAAGACTGAGCAATGCTACAGAATAAAGGAGACTTAAGAAGATACAACAACTCCCCGAAACTGGTTTGGCTCAGTGGATAGAGCGTTGGCCTGTGGACTGAAAGGTCCCAAGTTTGATTCCAGTCAAGGGCATGTATCTTGGTTGCGGGCACATCCTCAGTAAGGGGTGTGCAGGAGATGGCTGATTGATGTCTCTCTCTCATTGATGTTTCTAACTCTCTATCCCTCTTCCTTCTTCTCTGTGAAAAATCAATAAAATATATTTTTTTTAAAAAAAGAAGAAGAAGATACAACTAAATGCAATGTGGAATTCTGAATTGAATCCAGGTTTAGGAAAAGGCCATTAAGGGAAAAACAAATATAATTAAGGTCTGTAAAACTACTAGTGAATAGCATTTTACCAACTTTACGTTCCTGGTTTTGATAACTATAGTATGGTTGAATAAGCTTTAATATTAGAGGAAGCTGGGTGATGGATTTATGTGAACTCTGTACTATTATGATTTTTTCTAGCTACAAAAATATTTAGCATCCCAAACTTACCAAATTGTATATATTAAATATGTGCAGATTTTTGTATATCAATTATGCCTCAATAAAGCTGTTTTTAAAATAGTCAATATTTATATGGTCTTCTACAAATTTGTGATTCCTCAGCATAATAAACTAAGACGTATCTAACATTTATTACGTGCCAAACACTGTCCCAGATGCTAAAAGACAATGGTTAGGAGAGGTGGGGGCGAGGTCCATGGTTTCTAGACTGTTCTCTATTGCATGTAATCCTACTATAACACTACGAGGTTAATTCTTTTCATCTCATCTTAAAATTAAGAAAACTAAGATCAGGTTACTTGTCTAAAAATCCCATTAAGAGGGGAAACCAAAATTTAAACAAATCCAGCAACTCAGATTTAGACTATTGTGATCTGTGAGTTACTTTTTATCCTTATGTTACCAACAAGAAAACTAAAACTTCCGGGAGTTAAGTGTCTTACCCAGACTATTAAGTTTCAAAATTAGGACTTTAAACCAAGATTGTATATCATTTAACCTGGTGTTATTTCCATTAATAAATCTAAATTATTCAAACTTTTGCATGAACACATTTTATTTTTATACACATAAACTATAGTTTGCCAGAATGTGCAAATAATTCCTAGTGGTTCTATAACATCTACTACTAAAGGAAAAGAAAATAATTTTTAAAAGAGCAAAGTAGACAAAACACCAATAATATTTACATGAAGCATAAGACTTGAGGTTTAATCCCACTTCTTCCAATTGCTATCTGGGTAAACTTGGCTTCCAGAAGTAGTATGACAAAGCAAGAAAAGCACAGGTTGGAGTTAAAGGAAACACATTCTAATTCTAAATAGTAGTATTAGCAGGAAAGCTGATCAACTAAATTTTAATCATTTGAAACTTTTTTCACCTGTAAAATGGAGGAAATAATCCTCATGAAATTTCTACAGAGTTAAGAGATTACATACATAAAACATCAACTGTAGTACACAGCAGTACATAGTAAATTCTTGATGCCACTTATTATCATTCTCATTTCCTCATCTATTAATTAGTGGTAGTAGTGATATCCAACTCATACACATCAAAATATGAAATGAAATAACATTAAGAGCATCTTAAAAACTTGCAAATTCTACTCAAATATTTATGGTTACTAATTATTATACAATTACAGACGAGTAATTCCTTAGATACAAAGAGTATTACCAATTTCTATAAAACATCACTTAAACATTCTATTTTCTAAAAATCAGTATTACTAAAAATAATCTTTTCTTTTACATCACAACATCCATCCAAATTCCATCTTTCAATAAGCTATATTATTCTAGTCTCCTATCTAAAGACAATTTTTATTTTTCTTCTCCACTTCCAACCCAAAACTCCAGTTGTTTTCCTCAACATCATATAAAAAGTCTAGAAATTATATGTCACATTTCCTACTCTAGATCATTTATAAAGATATTGTTTAGAGTTTTATATTCTATCAAAGGGAGAACTGCTCAACTTCTCTTGCCTACAAACTGGCCAGTATAAACCTAGAGCCTTAAAAAATCTTGGTTCAGTGGATGGAGCATTGATCTCCGGACTGAGAGGTCCCAGGTTTGGTTCCGGTCCAGGGAGCATGCCCAGGTTGCAGACTAGATCCCTGATCGGAGCCATGCAGGGGGTGCCCTATCAGAGATTCTTTCTCATCACTGATGTTTCTATCGCTCTTTCTCCTTCTCCCTTCCTTTCTGAAATCATCAATAAAAATATATATTTTTAAAAATGTATCGTGAGCCGAGACCGGTTTGGCTCAGTGGCTAGAGCGTCGGCCTGCGGACTAAAAGGTCCCGAGTTCGATTCCGGTAAGGGGCATGTACCTTGCTTGCTTGCGGGCACATCTCCAGTATGGGGTGTGCAGGAGGCGGCTGATCGATGTCTCTCTCTCATCGATGTTTCAGACTTTCTATCCCTCTCCCTTCCTCTCTGTGGAAAATCAATAAAATATATTTAAAAAAAAAAGTATCGTGAAGAAATAATCACATAACAAAAATGTCTATATATAACATCACATTATTTATGTAACTTTTAAAGTGCAAATAGTCTACTAAGTCTAGTTTTCAATAATAAACAGTGAAATAAATTACAATATAGCTATATGACATTATGCAGTTAGAAATCTTACTTTTGAATAACATCAATGACAGTGAAATATTCATGCTTTAAGGTTAAGTTTTGAACATAGACTTTTACAATTTATACAAACACAAATACATATGCATGTAACAAATTTTATACAAATACACAAATACATCACAAAAAATAAAAAAGGAAACACTAAAATGCTAACAATGAAATGTTAGTAGTTATAGTAAAATCACAGCAATTTTTATCTTCTCCAGACTTTTCAAATTTTAGTGTTTTCTCAAGCAAGTATGTGTTACTTCATAATCTTAAAAAAGTATTAAGTTCAGTCTTAATATAAATTCCTACCATTAACTTAAAAATATATTTATCATTATCTTAATACTAGTGGCCCAGTGCACAAAATTCATGCACATTAAAAGGGGATTAATTAGAGGAAATAATTTAATATTGCTATTTGCCCTTTATAATAAAAGTGTCAGAGATGAAAAATTAGTAAAATGTATATGAAAACCTTCCTCCTGTCAGAGTCTGGGGCATACCACAGGACCCAGAGTCAAGTCCCTGCCCACCCACATGTGCCTCAAAATCGCGTGAGACCTAGACCCAGCCAGTCCAACTCTTGTCAAGCCCTACTGGGCAGGGGAAGTCCCTCAAGTTCCCTGGCATGCTGCCAGGACAGGAGGTGTGACCTGAGGTCCCCCATCAAGCCCCACAAGTTGGGGACATGGCCTGAGATGCCCTGCTTGGTGGGGGCATGGCCTGAGGCTCCCATCAAGCCCCGAATGGCGGGGGTGGAAGGGTACAGACTCAGGTCCCCTGGCCCGGCACCAAGAGGGGAGCACAGCCTCAGGTCCCCTGTCAAGCCCATCGGAAGGGGGTGCAGCCTGAGGCCCCTCAACCCAGCACTAGGGGTGAACCTTGAGGTCCCCCGTCAAGCCCCATCTGGTGGGGGGAGTGGCCTGAAGTCCCCCAGCCTGGCGCTGGGGTGAGGGGAGCAGCCTGAGGTCCCGTCAAGCCCTGCCAGTGGAGGACACAGCCAGAGGTCTCCTGTCAAGCCCCACAGGGATGGGGGAGGGTGTAGCTTCAGGTCCCTGCTGATTGCTCCTTAGGGCCCTTTATATGGGAACTTGGCCTCAGCTGTGGGTGCAGCCATCTTTGGGAAGGAGTGATGGTCAATTAGCATATTCCCTCTTTATTAGACAGGATACTAAGTTGTTTTAAAAACTGCAACATTAGGCAGGAAAATAAAACATTTCTATGAATGAATGGGGGAGGGGGGCCACCAAATAAATCTTGATCCCTATCTCCCAATAGCAAAACTCAATTCCGAATAGACTATTCCTAAATGGGAGGGGGAAAAAAACATAAAAGCTTCTAGAAGTTAACAAAAGAAAATAGCTTAATGACCTTGGGGTAGGCAGAGAATTCTTAAACACCAAACAAAAGAAAAAGACTGATATCTGATAAACTGAACTTTATTAACATTAACTTCTGTTTATTGAAGAGTAAAAAGGCAAATCACAGTAGAAAAAAAGCAGATAAAGAACTCTTGCTACAAATCTGTAAGAGAAAAAAACCTTATAGAAGAATAAGCAAAAGGAAAGTTTGTACCTTACAAAAAAAAAACAAAAAAACAAAAACACCACAATATCCAAATTGCCAGTAACATGAAAAGGAACTTGATTTCTTTAGTTATCAGTAAAATGCAACCTAAAGTCACATTGCAATACTATTACTAAATCACCAAAATGGCTAAAATTAAAAGCACTGACAATACCAATTTTGAAGAACATGGAGCAATTAGTGTGAATTGGCAAAGCCACTTAGAAAAACTTCTAATAATATATACTACAGGGGGCCATATACATATCCAGCATATTCAATCCTAAGTATATAACCAACAGAAATTACTCCATACATGCATCAAGACTACCCACAGTAGCACTTTTCATAACAGTCAACCTCTTGAAACTATCTAATTATCTATACTAGAATAAAAATAACTTGATATATTTTTATACAACTTATAATTATACAGAAACTAGAAGCCTGGTACACAAAACTCATGTGGTGGTGGTGGGGGGAAGGTCCCCTCAACCCAGCCTGCACCCTCTCCAATCTGGGACCCCTTGAGGGATTGCCAACTGCTGGTTTAGGCCTGATGCGGAATCTGGCTCATAACCACTTGCCTGCCTGCCTGCCTCCCTGATTGCCCCAACTGCTTTTGCCTGCCTGCCTGATCACTCCTAACCACCTCTGCCTGCCTGCCTGCCTGATCACCCCTAACTGCTCCCTCTGCCAGCCTGATTGCCTCTCAATGCTATCTCCTGCCATCTGATTGCCCACAACTGCCCTCCCCTGCTGACCTGGTCACCCCCAATTGCCCCTGTCAGCCTAGTTGGGAAACACAGTCTGAGATCCCCATCAAGCCCCGCCAGCAGAGCGGGCGTGGCCTCAGGTCCCCTGGTGCCAGTGGGGATGCGTGGCCTGAGGCCCCCTGGCCTTGGGCAGGAGGAGCAGCCTGAGGTAACCCAGCCCAGCACTGGGTCAAGGGGCACACCTTGAGGTCCCCCGTCAATCCCTGCCTAGGTAGGGCATGCAACCTGAAGTTCCCTGTTGATGGCTCCTTAAGGCTCGTTATGAGAACTCGGCCTTCGCTGTGCATGCAGCCATCTTGTGTTACAGAACCCCGCCTCCACTGTGGGCACCACCATCATAGTGATGGTGTGGAGGTCAATCTGCATATTTCCTCTTTATTAGCTAGGATTATATCACACAATTATGAAAAAGCAAAGTAGACATCTCTAAGACTAAGCTAGCCAGGCTGATCCTATCAGAGCCTTGTCCATAATGGTTTCCATTTGTGCACTATTCATCTAAATAAGAGAGTATAACTCTAATTCAGTACTACTCCCAGATCAATTAATTAGACTGAGATCAGACAGAACAATATTAAAAGTATTAGGAAATTGGCTATGTTATTATTTATCAAGAAAGAAATCTTCCATTAACAATTTATGTCCATCTAAAGGGGAAAAATAAAATAAATTGAGTTAAATAATTTAAGAGCATGGGAGGATACTGAAAAACAGCCTGTTCTGGTCTGTTTTAGCTCCCAAAAATAATCCGCTAGAAGAGATACCTTGATTCATCTTACCAGATCAGTTGAAATCAATAACAAGTAATACAGTATAACATGACTCTCAGCAGGAAAAACTAAAAGCAAGATTACTCACTCCATGTTTTCTGTTCAAATACTAGTTCCTATAAAATAGGGCCGCTTTCTAAGAGCCATACAGCATGTAAGTAAAATCTTGTTTAAAAACAACACAAAAATGGAATTGATATGAATTACCACCTATTCATCTAAAAAATGAACTCAACTAATAAATCTATTTCTGAAGTCTGATATCCAAAAAGTATTCCGTAATAAAAAATATTTGAATGGGTGGGTTTGGGAAGAAAGCATCTCTTATACATACCATCCCAATCAAACCCAGTGCAATCACTTAAAAAGACAAGAACCCAACAGATAATGAATGTAACAAAACTATTTCTGAATCCTTCACATGAACTTTAACAGAAATGCAATGGAAATAAGATCTGGGTATAACTAATAAAAGACTTTGTTGAAAAAGTATATAGTATCATGTAATAGGAATTAGCCAAAAAAAAAAAAAAAAGAAGAAGAAGAACTATATCCTATCAATGACCATTTAAACAGAAAAATACAAAAGCAAACAGATTTGTCACCTTCCAGGATGACTGTGAAAGATTACGTGTAATCAAAAGATGCAATCCAACTCTGCAACAAACTAGAGTACAAAATATATGGCAAACATAATAAATATCTTAAAATTACTGAAATAGGTAAAATTATTTTTTTAAATAGGAGGAAAATAGTTATCCAATATAAATATACTCAAATTCCTAGCATCACCATATTAGATTTTTATAAACTGGAGAGAGGTATTTGGGAAAATATCTATACCGTCCTCCTTAAACTAATGCAAAATTTAAGGAAATTTAAAACTTAAAAACAAAAGAGTGGTCTCATACAAGTGGCCAAATATATACTGAGTTTCTTAGACCATTAAACAAAATAATCATAAATATAAAGTATGCCTACAATTTTATTCTTGCTATTTAAAGTGTAGAAATTTGTGACTAAAGTAAAATGCTACATGAACAGTGAAGTACTTTTTTTCAGGACTTATTATGTCAATGTAACTAGAACATGATTTTTTTATAGCTCCTAATTTATAAAATCCTTACAAATCCGGCCAAAGTGATAAAATAGTTTCCTAAACAACAAACATGACATATATCATAATGAATTACAATCTGTTCACTTTGTCAATACAAACATGTCTTTACTCTTCAACATGCCTGCCACCAAACTGGAAAAAGAAAAACCATAAAGAGTTATGATTTTCTAATTCCTCTTGAATGGATATAAGAATAAAAAGAATAAATCAAACACTTTTTTCAAATTTTTGAAATAAATTTAATTTCTAAGTTGAGGAGCTTTTCAAAGCAATGGTATCCAGAAAGCTTTTAATGATGACAAAAATGTTCTTTATCTTTGCTGTCCACTACAGAAGCCACTAATCACATGTGGCTATTAAGCAATATGGCTAATAAGACTAAGAAACTGAAATATTAATTTTATTTCAAATGTCTAACCTATTACAAAACAAAATTCTAATGAGTAAACTACAGATATTTAAAAGTTGACCTGTGGAGTACTGTTGAAAATTTAGAGCCATTGAACTTGGGTGACTAATTTGAACAGTAAAGTGAAGAGAAATCCTGAAAATGAGCATTTATAGCAAATGAAAAATGTAGTTTGACTGCTACAAAACACTAGGGAGTTTACACAGGTTACAGAATCTAAGCTGTTACAAACAACTTAAGAAAACTCAAAACTCAATTTTTTGTTTTGAGTTAACAAAAAGTTACTATAAAATAAAGTTCTTTGTGAATGAGCAAATGAAAATTCTTTGTGAATGAGCAAGTGAATGAGCAAATAAAAGAAGAAAATCATTAATATGTTCAATATCTATTTTTTAAAGGCTTTATTTAACACACAATCAAGAAATGATGCAAGACCTAGTGCTTATGTTTTCACACTTTTTATATCAAAATCCTCTCTTTAATTAAAAAATGAATATTAATAATCCCAAAACATGCCCTTCACCACTCTGTCCTACCAGCAGGAATACGTAAGAAGGAATAATTTTTCATGCCTGCTATGTTCTAGTATAAAGCAATGTTACACAAATCCTAAATCCTGCCCGTCTAGCATATTTCAATTTTTTGTAATTCATTATCAGAATCAACTGAAATGCATCATTATCTGTTAGGAGCAACAGGACTCAATTATGGATTATCAAATAAACATTTTTAAAAGTCTGTATTAGAAGAATGAGGAGCTGATAAAAAAAGTTCAAAATATGCTAGTAAGTAAAAAGAATGGATAAAAGCAATATGATCCTATGCCTGGTGTACATTATCAACAAAAGTATAGTAGTACATATACCAAAATATTAAGAGTGACTACATCTGGTGGTAGGAGTATGATAGGGAGAAATGTACACCTATGATTTCAATATGAATGTACATAGTAGCTATATTTGTAATAGCCAAAATGTAGAAACAACTAAAATGTCTTTCAGTAAGTGTATAGTTAAAACTAGAGGCCCAGTGAACAAAATTTGGGGGAGGGGGACGAGAGGAGCCAGAGAGAAGGGGGTATGGGTTGAAGGGTACCCCTCAGTCCGGCCTGCACCCTCTCCAATCCTGACCGACTGCTGGTTTGTGCCAGCGCTTTTAACAGGTGACAGCTCCATTGTTGTTTCTTTCTTTTCATGCTTAAACCCACTAAAATTAGTAGGTATTCAAAGTGTGTATACATTTTGGGAGGACACCCAGTATATCTCTAGTCAGCGGTTAAAGGAACCAACGGCGGATTTGGAACCCCCAGACAGGGAACCTCGCTCACTCTCCGTATGTCTCCCCATTCCACTTCCACCTTCACGGGCAGCGGGAGAATCAATGTTTTCTCTCATTAACTTGGAAAAGCATGTCCTGTAACCTGCTGCCCCGCAGGCGTGCGCTAAGACAGCGAGACTCAGTCACAGCAGCCTTTGCTCATGGGTACTGACACCCAAAGTACACATTCCTCTTCTGCAGTCGCCCCAACTATCCATTCCACCATTTCACTGAGAGGTTGGAACTCCTGGCCTCCTTCTGATCTTGAACTCTGAATGAAGGCACCTCAGCAAGGGTCTTCCACCCCTCCACACCCATCAGGTGTGTCTGTCCACACCTTCTCCTGCCTCAGCACCTGCATTAGCCCCACGGAGGTAATCTCGTCACTGCACTGGCCTCCATGTGAACAGGGCATCACCACTCCCGTCCTCTCACTCTCATCTCACAGGCACCTACTCTCAACACCCAGAACACCCAGACACTCTCCAAAGAACATGAGTGTGCCTGAGGGCATGTGCTCACGTACTGTGGGAGACATAGGCACGCTGGGGTTGATGGAAGTGCGGTGGAGGGGCAGGGGAGAACTTGCGTACGCCATGGTGCAGGGCTGTTGCAGGCATGCGTGGGTGACAGCATGCTGGGGAACAATCGCTCGCCAGGAGGGAGGAGAGGATGCACACACCGGAGGCCTGAGGCTGCACAGATCCACAAACCCCCGTGGCGTGCTCAGGAGGATGTCAATCTGGCCCACCACAGTGGCTGTCCCTGCGATTGTGAGCTTCCTGGGGCAGGAGGCAGGACTTGTGCAGCCACTCCTCGGCACTGATGGCCTGTAGGTGCTACTTCAGTGCCTGCTGCAGGCTCCGCTCACGGCTGCCACCACCACCATGTGGGGGATACAGGCTGCACTCCCCCGGCCCACCTCACCTACCCAAAGGCTCTCTGCTCACACTGCCCACTTGCCTGGAGCACGCTGCCCAAGGCGACGAAGGCAGGCACCCCGCCCCGCCCACCAGCAGGTCCATGCCTTTGCACGCTCCCCACCAGCCCAGAGCAGCCAGTGGGTGGGGCAGGACACCTGTCTTCATTGCTTTGGGCAGCGCACTCTGGGCAGGTGGATAGGTGTCCCGCTCTGCCCCCTCTACTGGCTTGTCCATGCCTGCATGCTACCTACAGGCCCTCCTTTGTCACGGGAGACACTCAATTTGAATATTCCCTCCTTATTGTCTGTTGGTGCTGCCATCTTTGTCATGGAGTTATGGTCAATTTGCATATTCCCTCTTTATTAGATAGGATATGGTTCATCCATACCATGGAATAACACTTTGTAATAAAAAGTTACTGATATGTACAACAACTTGGATGGCTCTCAAGGGCATTATGTTTAATTTTTAAAAAGTCAATCTGAAAAGGTCACATACTATATGATTCCATTGACATAAAATTTTCAAAATGACTGTTATAAAGATAGAAAATTAAGGATAAGAAAGCCAGGGATAATAGTGCAGGAAAAGACATGTTACTGTGAAGGGATAGCATAAGGAAGACCTTTGCAGTGATAAATTAGTTCTATATCTTGGTTGTAGTAATGGTTATACAAACCCACATGTATGATAACATATAGAACATTGAATATTTTAACAATGCCAATTTCCTGATTATGAGATTGTACTATAATCTTGTAAAATGAAACCACTGAGAGAAACTAAGAGTACATGGGCTCTCTCTATAGCATTTTTGTTTACAATTTCCTATTAATCTGTATAATTTCAAAATTAATTTTAAAAGAAGTAAAAGGATAAGTCATGTCCCTTCCCCTTCATGACCCTCCTTTAACCACTCACTCTTTATAGACCACTCACTTCTAAAGCCGTAAGCTGGAGTAGAACATGGCATCAGATCCAAAAAAAGATAATGAGGGCATCTGCATGGCAGAGCTGCCCAAAGCAGGTTCTCCCCATATAAGGACAACTCCGCATGAGGTGTCAGAGCCCAAGAAGCATAAATAAGGGTCTATGCTGAGGGAAGGACAGCATGGAGGAAGATGAGGTAAGGAAGCTACCCAAAGAGTGAGCGTGGATCAGCACAGTGTATAAAGAGGGCTGGCTCCATATGGTGATGAGACTCATTACAGGTTGTCAAAGCACATACAAGGGGAGAAAGCCATTTATGCAGGGGACAGGGGTAGTGTGCTCTGTCCCAGAGTATAGGAGCCTGGGTAGAGTGAAGAGGGCATCTGTGTGGGAAGGGAGGCAACGTTGAAGGAAAAATAGATTTAAAAAAATAGTGTTAAGGATATGGAAAGTCAGGTTTCTCACTGTATAAGGAGAGAGTCATGTCCGGCAGCATGGCTCAGTGGTTGAGCATCAACCTATGAACCAGAAGGTCATGGTTGGACTCCTGGTCATGGCATATACCAAGGTTGTGGGCTCTATTACTGCTGTGGGGTGTGCAAGAGGCAGCTGATCTGTGATTCCCATCATTAATGTTAACGTCTCTCTCTCCCTCTCCCCGCCTCTCACAAATCAATAAAATATATTTTTAAAAACAGGAGTCATAAAATACAGAAATGAGAAAACTAAAATGCATTCTATGGTAGTGGACTCTAACTGCAGGTATCAGTGTGAACTCATGGTTTTCAATACAGATAGGTAGATAGGTAGGTAGGTAGGTAGGTAGATAGATAGATAGATAGATAAATAGATAGATATGCATACCAGTATATTTAATTATATACATACTTATTTTCTCTGGCTTTGTCCATTGACAGTGCTGGGAACAGCTATACCCCAAAAGTAATAAGCAGCACATTGAGAATGTAAATCATGGCTTCTAAATACTAAATTCTCCACTAAAATGAACTAAAGCTCCTCAGAAAATTCCTGATTCCAGAGCTGAGGTAGGAAAAATACAAGATAAGCCAGGAAAAATAAAGATGACCTTAGAACACCCTGTGACAAAGGCAAGGAGATACTCAAAGACTGGTGGAACATGTCAAAGAACACAGAAGCTCACTTGAAGAGATTCCAACTGGACAAATCTCAAAGCAAGCATTAGAATGATTATATAATAGATTTTAACTCAGTGATTAAATTAAAACTCCCAAGTCTGCGTTGATGCAAATTAATTAATTAATTAATTAATTAAAAGTGTGGTGAGAAATGAGATTAACTTTACAATGGGAAAACCTGGCAGACATCACCTTTATCAACTGACCAAAGTGAACCATCATCAGAACAGAGCAAATAAAAATAAAGTGCCAGAACCAAGATGGCAGCATAGATAACTGCCTGCACTCACCACCTCCCACAACCACATCAAAATTACAACTAAAATACAGAACAACCACCATTCAGAACCACCTGAACTCTGGCTCAATGGATCCCCTATAACTGGAGGAGAAGAAAGCACACTGAGACTGGCAGGAAGGGAGGAGGCATGGAAAGAGTTGGTCTAACACACACCTGCAGCACTTTTTTAATTGGGAGGAATATCCCCAAGGCCCTTGTTGAGAAGCAGGGGGTCCCAACTACACATCAGCTACCCAGCCCAGGGTTCCAGAACTGGGAAGAGAAGTCCCCATAACTCAGTCTGTAAAAAACAGCAGGAAACTGTGGCTGAGTGACACGGAGGCTGCTGGATTCCCAGTTGCTCCTATTAAAGGGCCTGCACACGAACTTACATGTTCTCTCTTCATCTGAGCTCCAGCACCAGACAACAGTTTGGGGGGAATCCAGGGACATGAGGGCAGGAACTAGATTAGCTGACATCAGGGCAGGAACTCAGGGGAAGCTTTCTCCCAGCCAACAGTGCTCACAGGGGTCACTATTCCTGTGCTGGGATGACTGGTAGCCATATCTAAGTCTCCATCAGTATGGCTAAAACTGTTCCCTCCAACCTGGTGATTCCGAGACCCCACCCAATCCAATTTGCAGCCTCACCCAAGCTGTTTGCAGCAGCTTTTCCATATGAGTGACCTGTCCTGGATTTAGACTTTGCTAAAATCTCTCAAACAAGCAGCAGCTGGTATCAGCATGCCCCAAACTTATCAATAAAAAGCCTAAGACCTGACAATAGCATTAGCCTGCCTTGCCTCACAGCGAGGCCTTGCCTGGGCATTTCCTAGCCCAGTGGTCGGCAAACCATGGCTCACAAGCCACGGTTTTCCACTCTGAAGACTAATGAGTTTGCCAACCACTGTCCTAGCCCAATATAAGTAGAAGCCATCTGCAGATCTCTTTGTAGCTCCTAACCCGAGGTAGTGGTTTGACTTTGCACCTCCCAGGAGGTCCCAGAGACAGTGCACCCTGTGAAAAGCTCCAGACCATACTAAATTACAACTCTACAACATCCACAAGTGACACACTCAAAAGGACAGATTCAGTGAGCACCAGAGCCTACTGAAGCAAGTCCTGCTCTGTAGGGGTGTTTCCTGCAGTGTCTCTTCCATTATAGTCACAGCTGGTCCTCACAGCCAATTGGCCTGGAAATCAACTTTTCCCAGTGACATCAACAGCCATCAAGGCTCAACTACAAGATTGTGCACACAGTCCTACAGGGGTGCACCTAGAGTGCCCAACTAAGGTAACTGGGGAGACTGAGCCACTGATCTCTATAAAACACCAACTAATGAGAGTGTCAAGGAACTTAGTGAGATTTTCAAGGATCAAAGACATGAAAAAGGACCAGTCAGAAATTAAGCATACACTAAGTGAAATAAAGAATAATTTACAGGGATTCAACAGTAGTGTAGAGGATTCCAAGAATCAAATCAACTATTTGTAATATAAGGAAGCAAAAAAATACCCAAACAGAATAGCAAAAAGAAAAAAGACTCCAAAAATATGAAGACAGTGTAAGGTGCCTCTGGGACAACCTCAAGGGTACCAATATTTGCATCATGGCAGTTTCAGAAAGAGAAGAGAGAGAGCAAGATATTAAAAACCTATTTGAACAAATGACAGGCCAAAGGATCCCACTGTGCACGAATTCATGCACCAGGACCCCTAGTAAATAAATAAAAATCAAGTGCCAGATGTTAGAATGCAGTGGGTGGAGAACACAGCATCATTTTTTACAATATCCCTGCCATACGTAATAACTTAAATCTCATTAAAGGAAAAAATTAGATAAACCCAAACTGAAAAAAACACTCTACAAATTAAATAGTTGGTAACTTTAAAGTATTATAATCATAACAAAGTAACCCAGACTAAAGACACATGATAATGAACGATATGACATACAAATTTGAACAGGGTCTTTTTGCGAACAAACTTTAATTGTGGGAAAACAAGGATATAAAAGAGTTGAAGCATACAACTAGCCAACATTACCTTATTGACATTAACAAAATAATATACCCAAGGACAGCCAAAATGTTCATTCTTTTCAAATGAATAAAGAATATTCATCAACTTCAATATTCATAATCATATGTTGGGCCTTATTGAAAGTGTCAATAAATTTTAAAAAACTGAAATTATACAATATACAATTCTCTGAATACAATAGTTAAATATCAATGACAAAAAGATATCTGGAAAAACTTTTAAATATTAAGAAACTGAGCAAAACACTTCTAATTAATTCATGAGTCAAAAAGAAATCACAAAGGAAGGTAAGAAGTTTAGAGCTTCAAATGCTTACAAAAAAATAAAGAAAAGCCTGGCCGGTGTAGCTAGTTGTTGAGCATTATTAACCTATGAACCAGGAGATCACAGTTCAATTCCCAGTCAGGGCATATGCTCAGGTTGCAGGCTCAATCCCTGTAGGAAGCATGCAGAAGGGAGCCAAACAGTAATTCTCTCTATCTCATAGTCTATCTCTCTCTTGCTCTCCTTTCCTCTCTGAAATAAAAATATATTTAAAAATACAAAAACAGAAGAAAAGCCTAAGAATCATCTAACGTACTATTTCAAAGAGCTAGGAAAAGAGCAATTTTTAAAAAAGCAAGAGGAAGAAAGTAAGAGAGAGTAAAGATGAAAACTAAAATAAACAACAGTGAAAAATCAATAATACCTAAACCTATTTCTTTGAAGAGACCAGTAAAATTGATAAATCTCTTCCCAGACTAATGAGGAAAACAATTACCACTATTAGGAATGAGAAAAAAGAAATTATAAATCCATCCTTTACTATAAAGCATAAAATATTTAGAACTTTTTTCAGCAACAAGAAAACTTCTTCAACCTAATAAAGATCGCGTATTAAAATCCTACAAACTACAGCAGGAAGGCTGGGGAGGGTTGGGGGGTGGAGGGAGAAAGGGACGGGGGGTGGGGGGGCGAAGGAAGGAGATAAGAGATCAACTGAAGGACTTGTATGCATGCATATAAGCATAACCTATGGATGCAAGATACTGGTGGGTAGGGGAGACTGGGGGAAGGTCAATAGGGAAAAAAGGAGCCATGCTACTCTTTGTAATACTTTAAACAAAATAAAATTTAAAAAGAAAAAAAAACCTATGATAAAAAACTGAATGCTGTCCCCTAAAGATCAGGAACAAGACAAAGATGTGTACTCTTACCACTTCTATTTAACATTGTACTGGAGGCCCTATTCAGTGCAATAAGGAAGGAAAAAGTAAGACATGTAGATTGGAAAGGAAGATATAAAATATATGAACAGTATAATCAAATAATATAACCATAAATAAACTTAAATAACTACTAGAACTATTATGTACATGTAACAAGGTCACAGAATACATAGTCAATATAAAAAGTACCAACTGCATTTCTATGTAGTTTTCACTTTTTATTACAATTGTATCCAAAATGTAAAATAATACTTAGAGGTAAATTTAAGAAAATATGTCCAACAACTCTACATTAAAAACAACAAAATAATGCTAAAATAAATTTAAAAGCATCTAAATAAATGTAACAATATACTATGCTCATGGATTGGAAGCCACTATTTTTAATGGTGGCCTTCAAGTCAATATATAGAATTACTACAATCCAAACCAAAACCCAGTTGGTTCTACAGAAACTGAAAGGCTGATTCTATATTTTTATATGAAAATACAAACAACCTAGACAATCAGAACTGTCTTTCAAATAATAACAAAATCAAAGAACTACACTACATAAAATTTTGATATTTACTATAAAAAAATAGTTAAGACTGTAAAATGATGCAAAGGTAGACATTAAATCAATCAAACAAAATGAAAATGAAAGAGAAATGGTTAATGATAGATCCTCCCTTTCTCCAACTGGTGGGCGGAGTATGACATAACCTGCACTTAGAGCCTGGACATTCCTGAGTATCTAACCAGGCACCTTATACTTTATATGGACTATACATTGAACCACCAATCAGTACCTGCCAAATACCCTAAGCCCTTGATTTCTAAGTACCTAAGTGCCTAATCATGTGCCGTATATGAAACCACCAGTCAGCACCCGCCGAGTACCTTAAGCCCCATTCCTTCCCAATCCTCCCCTCAAAAGGTGTGTTCACCTCTGCATGTATTCCTGTTCTCCCCTTTCGAACCAGCCTGGAAAGGTCCTTCTCCTCTAATAAAGCCTGTAGTCCTGGATTTCGGCCCTCTGTCTCATCTTTCAGTTAACTTCTATTAAAATGTACAAAAATGACTTGTACAAGAATGTTCATTACAGCTTTATTCATAAAGTTTGAAAACCAATAATCATATAACAGAAAGTAAATAAACAAAATTAGGATAAATTAATAGAATATTAATCAACAATGAAAAGAAATGAAGTACTTGCTGATACACTTAACCAACATGAATTAACTGCAAAAACATTAATTATGCTGAGCAAAAGCCAGACACAAGAGATACTAATGATTCCATTTTCACAAAGTTCTCAATTGACAACTCTAATCTATGGTGGGAGGGAGTGAGGGAGGCAGGGAGGAGGATCAAAATACTTATCATGGAGGTGGGTAACCGGGAAAAAAAACACAAGGAAATCTTCTAAGACAATGGAAATATTCTATATCTTTATGAGCTATGGGTTATACAAGTTTAAGCAGTTGTCAAAACTATAACTTAGGATCTGAGAGCATTCCACTTAAAACTTTCCCTCATTTAAAAATAAAAGTATTTTCACTCAAAAAGTGATTAATTGCCTACAAGAGCCCAGGTACTGCAATAAAAAATTAAAAGACAGGCTCCAGAAAAGAGACCTTATAGTCTTGCAAGCAAAGAAAAGCAAAATAAGTTAGCTACAATAATGACACTCACATAAAAAAGCTTTTAAACTGAAAAGTGAAAAATGGTATATTGCCAAACAAGCAATAATATAGATACATAAAACATGTATAAAAGCTATAGGAAAATAGTGGACCTGGACAACTAAAATAATTTGATGTGCTTAAAGGACGAAATGAGAAGAGGCGCTTGAATTACTAGTGTAAGGAACTAGATAACATGAGAAGAGACATGATTTGAGGTTCTTTCAGCCTATGCAAAAGGGTATATTTTAGATGTTTGGCAATAAGAAACCTCTGAAGAAGTTTTAATATGAGAGTGAGAAATAAAAATCTCATTTTGGAAAGATCACTATAGAAACTGTATGAAATATAGATTGGATAAGGTTCAGGCTACATTCAGTCTAAAAAATGGGTA
>PVJN01041867.1:0-18543 GCA_004026805.1 Lasiurus borealis | reverse complement strand
CGGGCAAAAACCCTTTGCAGTGGGGCTGCCCGGCTGGGAGAGCCCCGTCCAGCAGTTCCCCGCCTTCTCCTGGAGGATAACTGGCTTCCAACTTGCCTCCAATCACTCCCAGTGCGACTCCCAGCCGCTCTCTCTCCCTCTGCCCAGCGACAAAGCTCCAGGTGCGTCTGTTTACTCCGCCGCCATTTTTTCTCCCCCCGAGGGGTATTTTTAATAGGCAAGCTGGAGGTGGACTCAATAATGAGTTCACTGACAATGATGGTATTTAAAAAAGAATTTTTAAAAATGTCAGTTACATCTTAGTTTACATTTAGTATTATTTTGCGTTATTTTTAGGTGTACAACATAGTGGTTAGACAATCATATACTTGACAAAGTCTTCCCCCCGATATTTCCAGTACTCACTTGGTACCATGAATAGTTATTACATTGTTATTGATTGTGTTCTTTGTACCGTGTTTTACATCCCCATAACTGGTTTTGCAATTGCCAATCTGTACTTCTCAATCCCTTCATCTTTTTCACTCAGCCCCTCTTTCCCCCAATGATGGTATTAATATGTATATATGTATGTATGTATTATTGATTTCAGAGAGGAAAGGAAAGGAAGAGAGAGAAATAGAAACATCAGTGATGAGAGAGAATCATTGATTGGCTGCCTCCTGCACATCCCACACTGGGGATCAAGCCGGAAACCCCAGGAATATACCCTGACGGGGAATCAGACCGTGACCTCCTATCACTGAGCCATGCCAGCAGGGCCAATGATGGTATTTCTTGAGGAAATCCTTGAATTGCCTAAAGGGAATAGATAACGTATTCAGAGTGTATTTGGAGTGCGTATCCACATCCTGTCAATCTGATTTTCCTGGAGCCCTCCACCCATGAAAGCAGCCAACCCGGTGTTTCAGGAAGGGCAGGGACCACCTAGAACAAAGAGGTCATTGTTCAGCTTTATATGTCAAAGGCAGCCTTTTGTTTTTGAGTCCATTACGACAAAAGAGCCTTTAGAAGAAGGTTTTATGAAGAAAGAAAAAAGTTTTCTGAATTTATTACCTTCCCAATACTATCATCATAGACTTTCCTTATAGACAGTAGGGTAGAGATAATTCAGACTCAATGTGACGGGAGCTTAACCCTTCTCACCTGAAGGGGAATGGAGGAAGAACGAGAAGATGAGAGGACAATAGAGCCAGAATTCAGTCTCCTTGCTTTCCACTCCCATGGGTCAAACCATGGACACTAAAATAAATACTCAGATGATATGAAGGAACCCAAGAACAGGAGGCTTAGCATCTCCAACCTTAGAGTCCCCTCAGCATGGCACAGTAGATGAAGGGTAAGTAGATGAGACTAAGCATGTTACAGAGAAATAAAAAAGCCACAACTCTTTTCTGTATCTGCCTAATAGTGTGAGTAGAGTCCAGACAACTGTTTTTGTTAAAGTAATAAATTCCCATTGCAAGTAAATTAGAACAACATGGAAAAAGCACAAAGGCAAAACAGGCATCATCCAACAACCCATGATCCGGAGAGAACACTGTTATATAACTTAATTTTTTATATCTACCCCTTCTGTTGACATTTTCCCTTGCCAATAAATATCACACTTATCATCTCATCAAATATAGTGAACTAGATGTTCCATGAAACTCCTCTAGGGACGATATGCTTCTCAATGATGGAATATATATATGTTCCTGCCCCCTTTATAAAATGCATGAGTGCATGGTGGAGTTGGCATACAATAAAGGGAATTTCTTAGAAGCAAGAAAACCAAACAAGAAAACATCCATTGAAAAGAATTAGTGAGCTGTGGAGCTAGTGTTTGTCTTGGAGCCTAATTGGGTTTAATAGGTAATACCGGCCCTGTACAGAACAGATGGGAGATAAGAGCCCAAGGCCCGAGCAGGCGAATTCTCACACAAAACTGGGATCCCTGAAGGAAAGACTCCCATTAGAAGAAGGAGAAAAAGTTTCAACATAAAGAGAAAGTCGGTGAAGGTACTTGTTTGTCATCCTTGACTTTTGATGGAATAGAAGAAAAAAATAAAAAGGAAAATATTTTGTTGGAGAATTCCTAATCTGAAATCTGAATTTACCTAAAACTGCACTCTGAAAGTTTGAAGTGTCCTGGATTGGTGAGATCACCAGTGCTTGAAAACAAAAAATAAACTCTTCTTGATAAAATATACTTTGCACCTTGGCTTCAGAGAATTACCACAGAGAAATTCAAGGGACTTGGACCTCCCAACCAAAATTCAACAAACACATGAGGAAATAAATTACCCTGAATGAGACTCAATAATAATAGCTCAGTTGGTTGGAGCATTGTCTCAATACTTCAAGGTTGCGAGTTTGATCCCTGTCCTCGGTAAGGGCACGTATAAGAATGAACTAAAAGAATATTTGGAAGTAAAATGATGGAACAAAATACTATCAAAATAACCTAGTAATATATAAAAGAAACAAATACAACGTTTAGAATATAAAAAAGTATAATCATTGAAATGAATGACTCAATGGATGTGCTAATAAATTAGACACAGATGAAGAGAGAACTGGTGATCAGGAAGTTTCTCTGAAGAAGAATCTAGAACAGTGATCAACAAACTGGCTCGCAAGCCACATGCGGCTTGCCGCTGTTGATTAATGACTTTGCCGACCACTGTCATATACTACCCTTTACCTCTTTGCACATTATATGCCACAATTGCCTAATCCTCACAGCTTCCAACTACATAGTAACATTTAGTCTAGCAGTGTTCGGCAAACTCATTAGTCATCAGAGCCTCGGTTTGCTGACCACTGATCTAGAATACAATAGAAAGCAAAGATATTGCCAACCTCTCTCCACCCCGCAAAAGGGTGCACCAACCTCTTCTAACAGCAGTGCATAAAAGGGGCCACTCCTTTTGCTGAGCCTTTTCTAAAATGTGCTCTTGTTGTGTATGGCAGCACGGTGAGCACTTATTTAAAGAGATTTGAATGGGATGAGCAATTTATGAAGTTGATGATATTATTAACCCCATTTTACAGATAACGAAACTGAGAATCACTGAGGTTGGCTGACTTGTGCAGGTTCACACTGGGACCCGGTCTCCTAAATGCATGTTCAGTTGTGTGACCTTGCTACTTTCCACTGCGGGGTGCATTCCATCGAACCTTTGTATTAGGTCAGCCTGCTCCACCATGAAACTCTCTGCCAGTCCTGTCCAGCTGGAAAAGGAGGCACAAAAGAATGTGCTTTGTGGGTTGTGAGTGTGGGTGGGGGAGAAAGGTTTTCAGCATTTACATCCTCAAATCAGAGGTCCCCTCCTTCCTCGGTCCTTGTTGCTTAAGCTCCTGATTATAAACTTTGGAGACAGAGGGTTGGGATGTCTGACATGTAATAAGTGCTCACTAAATATTTGCTGTCTCTTTAATAAACTCTGGTTGATATTTTAGTCACCAATATGGAGGGAGAATGGTCCCTGTGGCTGGGCCAGGTTTCTTTCTCTGTGTGAAGTGAGTAAGGGCCCGGGCAGGAGAAGATGAGTTGATCTGCCCAGGCCCCTTCCTGCTGAAAGGACAAGGGTCGTGAGCAGGCAGAGCTGCAATGAACAGCCCCCACCCCAGGTTCTGTCGGAAGTGCTGTCTTCCTCTCCTTCCAGTGATTAGCTGGGAGATTGGCGGGCAGTAGTGGCAATGGAAGGTTAATGTTCTGGAAACTCAGTCTTTTTCCTTTTCCTCCCTGCTTTTCCCTGGCGAGCCAGGGAAAGGTCTTGCAGCTTAATTGGCAGACAGGGATGGGGCCCATGAGTTTTGCCATCAGACTGGAATTTATCACTGTGACACCGAGCCCAGGCATGGTTGCATTGGTGGGGGAGAAGTGGCATGTTGGGGAGGGAACTGCTGTCTGGGGACATGGTTCCTGGCAGGGCACTGACATCCTGCCCTGAACCTGAGATTTGACCAGCCATCCATCTCTTCCGCCCATTCAGCCAAAGACAAGACAGGATACCTTTGGCTCATAGCTTCTGGACATGGCAGATGGAATCAATTGGTCCTGCTGCTCTAAGCGGGTACCCAGCATCCTCTGGCAGGTCCTGAGTCCTGGTGCCTATTAATCAGAGGACATGGTGTGGTTGGGAGAGCTGACAGACTGTGTTACTGTCCTACCTCAGTTCCCAACCGGCAGTTTGACATTGGGGATGCTTCTCTATCTTTTTTTCTTTTTTGTTTTGTATATATGTATGTGGGTCTGTTTTTATTTTATTTTATTTTTTTTAATTTTATTTTTTAATTTTAATTTTTTTATTAATGTGTTACATGTGTACATACCTTCTCATTGCTCCCCCCACCCCAATTCCCATCCATGCCCTAACCCCCTGGTGTTTTGTGTCCATTGGTTGTGCTTATATGCATGCATACAAGTCCTTCAGTTGATCTCTTATCTACCCCACCTCTCCCTAACCTTCCCACTGTAGTTTGACAGTCTGTTTGATGCTTTACTACCTCTGTATCTATCTTTTTGTTCATAAGTTGCTTCTCTATTTTCAGCCTCTGTTTTCCTCCTCTGAAAATAGCAATAATAACTACCTTTAACAATGAAATGAAGTTAAATGATATATGTACCTGGCTAGCACCCTTCCTGCTACCCAGGGAGGTAGAAGAATGAAGCGGTCAAGGTCACACCTCTGGAACCATATTTCCTCGGTTCAAACCTGCCTCTGACAACTGGCACTGTGGGAACTTGGCAAGTAGCAGAGCCTCTCTGAACCTTGGATTCCGTGATGTAAGATGGGGATGATAATAACACATACTTTATAGGACTATTGTGATGGCTTAATGAGTTAGCATTCTTAAAATGTTTAAAACCACACTGGGCACATACTGAGTGCCATACAAGTTGTTCTTTTGCTTATTATTATTTCCCTCCACCCTCTTTCCCTTCCTTCTTTCCCTCTTGCAAGAATTTTAAGAGAAGATAAGAGATTTCAAAGAACTGTCCACCTTGCTTCATTCTTCTGTATCATCACTTAAATTTTTAAAAATACATTTTTATTCATTATAGAGAGAGAGGAAGGGAGAGAGAGAGAAAAAGAAAACATTGATCCGCTGCCTCCACACTCTTCCACCCCCCCCCCCCTGCCAACTGGAGATTGAGCCCACATCTTGGGCATGTGCCCTAACTGGGAATTGAACCGGCAGCCTTTCAGTGCATGGGATGACACTCAACTAACTGAGAACACACTGGCCAGAGCTGTATCATCATTTTAAATGGCAAGTAGCCTTTACTCAGGGGGACTAGGTGAATGGGCTGTGGGGAAGGAGAGAAGGAAGAGATGTGACAGTTGAGGGGCAAATAGGACACCCAGGGTCCTTCTGTGAGGCAGAATGTCTGTCCAATGGGCAGCGAGCTGACCTGAAGGATCCTGTGGATGTCGTGATGTCATGGCTTGGCTTTTAGAGCCTGGGCCTGAGCTGGTGGCTTAATTCTAAGCCATGGGATCCTTAGCCTCCCCCTCCTGACCTGTTCACATGGAAGAGTTGAAGGCTAGGGTGACATCTGGGTAGGGACAACGTGGCTGTCTCAGATGTGGTACTCAGAACTGACCCAGTAGCCTCAGATATGGTATGAAGTGTTCACAGCTCAGCTGTTGCTGTTAACCAGCTCTGTGACCAGGCAATTTACTTCTTTCCGCCTCAGTTTTGTCATCAGTAAACCAGTGAAAGAAGTTGCAGCTTGTAGGGTTGTTGGGGGCATTAAATGAATAAAGTACAATACTTAGAGTATCACTTGGGACATAGTAAATATTTAATGTATGCTAATTATTATTATGTAATCAATGATTGCATAAGTTCATCGTGGAGAATGTGTCCCACTCTTGTTTCAAGCTGAGCTCGTGGTTAATGAAAACTCTTGGGTCTTTTTCACTGAAATTGGTATCGAGCTTGTATTCTCTGTGCTGTTGTTAATTTTTAATTGCATGGCTTATTAATGGGCGTTTTCTTTTTTAAATTATGTTAAATTTATTGGCATGGCATCTGTATATTGCACTGTGTATTCATTACCCAAAGTCAAGTCTCCTGTCACTATATGTTTGACCTCCTTTACCCTCTACTACCTTGCCCCAACCCTCTTGTAATCACCATACTATCGTCTGTGTCTGAGTTTTTGTTTGTGGTTTTCAGTTTTATATTCTACATATGAATGAAATAACAACATTCTTGACTTATTTCACTTAGGATGATATTCTCAGGAGCTCTCCAGGTTGTTGAACACAGCAGTATTTCATCTTATGGCTGAGTGCTATTCCATTGTATGTATGTCTACATCTTTATCCAGTCATCTATTGATGGACACTTTGGTTGTTTCCATGTCTTGACCGCTGTGAATAATTAATGTGTATTTTCTTGATTCCGGTCCTTTTTATTCTAGTTCATGGTAGTTATCCAACAACTGTCTTTCTTTCCAGAGTCAGTTGGGTTTCAGGTTCTAATCACACTGATATATTTATGGTCCCTATTTTACAGATGACAAAACTGAGCGGGGAAAACTACTCCCTATTGAGTATGCCCTTTGTGCCAGACATTGGGATATGTGCTTCTCACAGGGCATCTCAGTTACTCTTCAGAACAATCCAGCGAGGCAGGATTTGTTATCTGTTTTACAGATGCAGAAACTGCAGCTCAGAGTGAGTGGTTAAGTAGGTTGCCCAAGGTAACCCTCTGACTCTGCATTTCCTCCCACCCTGCTCCCCACATCACACTACCCCTTTGTTTGCAGTCATCCTTAAACTTAAATGGCATGCTTTTATTCAAGCTGTTGAAGTACACGCTGTGTAGGACAAAGTCAAAGACAGAGACAGATCACTGGGGAACGCCTTCTAGGCAGATCCATGACTCACATCAATTCCTGAGTCAATACTCTTTGTAGAAGATCCTTCATCCATTAAACTGGAATTGAATGCCTCTATTGGAAACTGAGGCCCGGAGCTTCTTAAGAAGTCAGAAAGAAACTTCCTTCCCTCTCATCTTTAAGGACAGATCCCTTGTCCCAGCCTTTTCCTTGTCCCCTCTCAGCTGGAATCTGGATTCTTACAGAATCAATTCCAGAAAATGGTCCTTTTCAAGCCGAGTGTGAGAAGCTTTACGAAGCACCCTGGGAACAGCCAGCATCTGCTTGTATTTACTCTTGCTGTTGATAAAAGCCGACAGCTGGAGCACCAGGAGCCCAGACTGTAGGCACAGCCCTGCTGGTGATGGGGAAAGAATCCACAGCAGGGGCTGGACCCACATAAACCCAGCTCCTTCTCTCCCACTGTCGTGACCCCAAACTCGAAAGAAGAGCAGTCGGGGCCAGAGAGGAGGAGAGGCATTTGTCTAATGCAAATGCCTCCCTGGAGGACAAAGAGGTAGTGACAGCCTGAGCTCTGGATGCTCCAATTAGAGGCCTGGAGCAGATGAGAGATGTGGGAGTGGGAGAGGGTGCCTCTGATATCTGCCTGTGGAACGATGGTCCCTATGAGCTGGTGGTCCCCTAACTCTCTACTTCCCATCTCTATGGCTCCACGGTGGCAAGCATAGTTCAGCAGGACCCTGAATAAGCTTGGTATTCGACCTCTATTTGACACTCCTGGGGAAGGGACGCAGCTCTGTGCCTTCTGTTGGTCCTGCACATACTGCTCAGAATCCTCCCGGGACGTCCATTCCACTTAGAATAAAGTCCACAATGCTTGCCTCGGCTCCCGTGGCCCTTGTGCTCTGGCCTCTGCCTCCACCTCCTGCCCCACAGGAACGCTGTTCTGTGCTGGAACCTTGCCAAGCACGTCCCTCCTGAGGGTATTCATACTTTCTGTTTGCTCTCTCTTGCGGTCGCCAGATTTAGCAAATAAAAGTACGGGGTGCCCAGTTAACACTGAATGTTGGGTAAACGGTGAATACGCTTTAGTGGAAGTATGCCGGTGCAGGATCTGCTTATCTGAATTTCAAATGTACCCGGGTGTCCTGCGCTTTGCATGGCAACCCACAAGCTCCCTGTTCGCTGCTCTCTCTCAGATTCTCAAGTGGCTGTCCCCTCTCTTCCCCAGGTCTCCCTTCTCCTCTGCAGTGGCCTTACCTTTCTGCAACAGCAGCCCCGTCACCCTGTTCTCATATCCTCTCCTTCAGACCTCTCCCCTCTCCCTGAGACGAGGCTGTTTACTCACTGTGTTGACTGTATGTTCCCCAGCGCATGCAGGCTCCATGGGGGCAGGGGTTTATGTCTTCACAGCGGTATCTTCAGTCTCTGGGCTCATTGTTGGTGCTCAATAAGCATGTGTTGAGTGATCGAATGACCTTTTACCGCGTAGACCTCTGTGATCCCATCCCTTGGGGCACCAGCCACACTGGTGTCCCCGTCTTCAGGTCATTCCTGCCCCAGCGCCTTGGGACTGACCATCTGGTGCAGGCCTCCCTGAACCCCATATGTCTGTGTCTTTCCTCCTTTTAGGTCTCAGAGGGGTACTCTGACCTCTCTGTCCAAAGGAGCTCTCTACCTTTAATTCACAAGACTCTGTTTTATTTCCTTTAAAGTTCTTACTGCTTTAGGAAATCACGTGTTTAATAATCAGTTGACCTCTATTTTCCTGCACACAGAGTGTAGGTTCCAGGGAACCACTGACCACATGTGGCTCATATATCACTGTGTCATACAGATGGAATCGATAACTAGATGTTGACTGAAGGAGTAAGGGAGCGGTGATTTGGGGGTGGGCGATGACTCCACCTTTGCAGGAGCTTTGGGAACTGTGGTGAGGGGGAGGGCTGAGCCTAGGAGCCAGCCTGGAGAGCTGGCCTGCGCCTTGACACCAGAATGTGGCAACTGTGTGTGTCATGAGCAGAGCTGACTGAGGGTGAGGACTTCTGGAGAGGGCACTGGCTCCCTGCTCCTCGCGGCCTCTCTGTAGTTAGGAGCGGCCATCTCTCTTGCTGGAATGTGCCACTCATGGACCAGAGAGTGTCTCCTTTCTCCTTTGCCACTTGCTGCCGACGATGTCAGGACCTAAAGGCATGGATGCTGCCCTGGAGGCTGGCAGCCCGAGCCCCGGAACCTGCATATCCTCCCTGGGCTGCCACACGAGGAAGAAGCTGGCTGTTTGTGTCTTCCATCACTGAACACGGGGTTGGTTACCAAAATGTAGCCTTGCTCATTAATACGTTGTCTTATCCGCTATGTCTGCCGTGTAGAAAGCGCTCGCTAAGTGTGCTGTGGAGTTCTCTGGTGAGGAAGATGTTTATTCCTGCAAACTGAACAGATTTGCATCAATGAACTACACGGGACTAGTGCGTCCCCTGTTTGCCCAGAGAGTGCTCATGTCCTTCTGAACTTCCTCAGGCCACCCAGCAAACTCTCAAAACCCCTGGGTCTCTCTCTGGTTTGGCAGGGGAGAGACATGTAAAGTGCCTTCTTTTGGGGCACCAGCTCAAAGAAAAAGGCCTGGCTGGTCTCCCATTCTATCTGTGCCCCCTTAGGACACCCTGGGGTCAACCCACAGGGTTGATGGCTGCACTCATTCCCTGTGATGAACTTTCAGGGACAATTAGCAGGTTGGTGCCAGATCTTCCTGGGTCTGCTGTCTGGTGTTTGGCTTGCTTCCACTCTCAGACTGTTTCCTGGTGCCTGTGTGTTGAATGACCCTTTGACTTTCTATAGCCCGAGGCTTAGTTGCAACTTTTGATTCAGTTTCTTTTAGGAGTTTTTACACGAGTCTTGACAGTGTCCTTCACACAGTGTCTTCATTGCTCCTTGAAATGGCCCTTGATCTGGTTCTCACCACTACCCCTGCCCATAGGGATGGACAAATCCTTCTCTCTGTTGTTCTTAAAGAAATTTTACTTTGAAATGAAGGAACCAAGAAAAGATTCAGAACACTGACCTTAATAAGTTTAGAGGCATCGGCTTTTTGCTGGGCACCACTTCCCGTCTCTCAGTTCATTGATAAATCATTCAGTGAGGATTTATTGGGCTCCTCGGAGGCATTGCACTGGATACGGGGAACCCAAAGATAAATAGCGGCAGGCTTTGGCTTTAGGGAGCCAAAACACAGATGGAAAAACCCGAGTCATCCTTAAGACTCTAATGTGTTCAGCGACATGCATCCCCAGGAGGGAGGGATTCTCCATGAGAGAAAGAAGGGACTGGAGCTAGAAGGCTTGGGCTGGGGTCTTGCTTCTGTTTATTTACTGACGGTGGTGTTGGGCATGTCAGCCAGTGTGAGCCTTAGTTTCATGCGTTGGGGGAAAAAATTCTTGTCTCATGGTTTTGTGGCAAGGGTAGTGTGCTGTTTACCAGTTCCTGTCTCCTTTCCCCCTGGGGTCTGGCTCTGGAAGGAAAGACCTGGAAGTTCTAGGGGACGGCATTGCCACAAGATAAAGATAGCCTGGGTCCCCAGCATCTATATGGGCTCGAGTTCCCCTCCTCTCTGCCTGTCTGCATCGAAATGTGATGAGAAGGAGAAATCCTTTCATCATGCTAAGGCACTGAAATTTTGGGGCCATTCGTTATAGCAGTTAGCTTACTTTGACAGCGTTTAAATGGATAAAGGTTTTGCAGAAACTTCAAAGTGTTATTCTAATGTTACTGATCATTGTCATCGCTTTTATTCTGAAAACCTTCTGAATGCACAGCTGTGGATTTTTCGCAGGCTCTCTAGCGCCTGGATTTTCTCAAAGATGGAGAGGGAAGTAGGGTAGACTCTTAGAAAATACCCAGTGGTCTGACCGCACAGAGGTGTGCATGCCTGGTGCCAGGGGTGAGAGTGCTTCCAGGAAGGGAGGCCCCAATGGCCTCGCATGATTGGAGGAGCAAGCCCATCTCGGGATAGATTCTGGGCAGCAGCACCAGCACCGGATCTGGGGGGGTGGGGGTGGGGTGGGGCCAGCTGTCTGAGCATCAGCTGCTCGAGGGCTAAGTACTCCAGGGCTGAAAAAGGGAGATGAAATTGAATCAAATGTCCACAGGCCCTGGGAGACCTTGGGTACCACGTGATCCCATGGAGTCTGATCCCACTTGACTCTTAACTTTGGTCTTCTAACCTGGCCTCGCAGAGGCCTGATTGAAGACAGAACACCCTGGAAGATGTTCTATGATATGGGCAGAGAGTGAGGTGGAATATGGATGGATCCTGACACAGTATCCTGGGCTATTTCTCCAAGGAAGCCACAGAAAATCTGGGAGTCACACTCCTGACTTACAGAGAGGAGAGGGAAGAAAAAGGAACAGACCCACTCTGTTGATCACCAGTCATGGGCCAGATGCTCTCTGAATCTTTACAACCACTCCGAGATAGGGTCATTATTTCGGGTGTTATAGATGAGGAAGCTGAGGCCCAGAGAGGTGGAGTAACTTGCTCAGGATCACACAGCTAGTGACTGTGAGAGCCGGGATTCAAACTAGAGTCTCTCTGACTTAGAGCCTGTGTCCCCACACTGTACCTTGCAGCCTTCTTAACAGGGTAGAGATACAGTTCTCTCCCCCAGGGAGGCTGAGAAAAGTGACCCTTGACTGTGTCTTGGTGCTCGTGGTGTCGGCCCCCCAGATTTGCAGGTCTTTCTTCTGAGTTTGGGAGAAATGCTTTTCAGTGAATTTGGATATGAAGGCTCAGGTCAACAGGTAGAGGCCACCAGAAACAGGAAATGGGGAGGGGCACCGTGGGTACTGGGGAGATGGAAGGGAAAGAAGGGTGGGGAGAGGAAGAAGCAGCTGAGAAAGTTAAACATGGAAAGAAAGGGAAGAGAGGTAGAAGTTTCCCTCCCTGGAGCTTTTTATCTTGGGTTGGGTGTTCTCATTGTGGGGAGAGAGGGTGGCGTTTGGCCCCACGGTGTCTGGGTTCGATAAGGATTCGATGCATCTTTGGTACTTAGCTGATTCTCAGCTCAGCCTAGAAATTGAGGACGGTTTCAACTATTTTCAATTGAGCAATTGATCTTTCAAAATGTAGTTCTACTCTGAGTCTCCTCCTGGAGCCAGACAGCCATATCTTCAGCACGAATCTGCTTCTTGACTTTTGTGCAGGCTGCGTCGGGAGAAAAGTCATCCCTTCCAACCGGGTGTGCCTGACCCGTGAGGCTGGGATGGATGCTGCCACATGCTTTTCTGACAGCTCTGCTGGGGCCAGCTAGCCAGCTCCCCGGAGGGTCGCCTGGCATAGTAATGCTATATTTGTTATGTTCCAGTTGTCATTCTATTAATATTTGTGTTTAACCCAAAAAGCTTTCAGCAGCAGCCAGCACCACTGCCCTGATCCTGAGTGGGAGGAGAATATGCATTAAAAAGCCATGGCGTTTGCAGTGGCAATCCTGGCTCAGGGAGGCCCTGGGCTGAGCCAGAGAACAGCTGGGACCTCCCTTGGTCCGCCCCCTGCAGCCTCCCACTAGCTCTCGTAGAGCCTTTCTGGGGGGCTGAGCTCCAGGGAAGGCTAGTGGCTCATGGAGAAGGCACACTTTTTGTGTTTTCTGCAGATTTGGGGTGAAGTAGGAGAGGAATGAACAGTGGCTGAACCTCTAGGAATATGCCCTAGGGACCTGTCATTGTACCCAGTGTTGGCAGTACAGAGGGAAAGATCTTCAGGTGCAGGCTCATTACCTCCTCACAAGAAGATTCTTCTGTTGTGGAAAATTGAGGTTCTACATAATGTTTTGAAGTTAATCTGTTAGAACCACTTGTTTATTTTACTTTTGTGTTTCTTTTAGGGGAGGAATGCTTTTAGTCATGTTCCTCATTTTAAGAGGCTCCGCCGAGTCTTTTTCACTGGTTGAATTATAACAAGACCCGAGAGGTCACCATCAGTGTATTAATGATAGCAAGGCTGGTGAGAGAACTCAACACCCCTTGATAAACACAAGTTAACTACTTTAAGTGAACAATTTTCTACAGCAAACATTTCAACATGCTGTCTCCTGGAGCAAACGTCAATGGTCTCATGGTTACGAGTCAACAAGTCTAGACCTCTTAAACCCTTCAATGTTAGAGGGAAATTCAGCCCTCTTTCATGACTAAACTTAGATGGCAACTCAACTTGATGATGCTGATATACAGAAAAAGTATGGATTTCACCTAAATTTTGTATCTGGTATGTAAATGTTTTCTAACCTTTCTCCTCTGTTTATGCAAAGGCTCCTGCTAACCCAACCTTTTGCATCCGCAAAGCACTCCGTGGCAACAGCTTCTTCACTTCATGTTTTTTTCATTAAGTGCCATTTAATCCAGGTGAAATAAAAGAACGGGGGGCTTATTTTATACATATACATTTCCGCAGCCAGTGCTATTTGCTGAGCAAGTTGCTCTGCAACAGAGGAGGGCAGATGGCAAAGAGCTGGAAGAGAGGAAAATAGGGGGGCAGTTTTCTTCAATCCCCTCTTGTGCACCTCCTAAGGCGTGACGAGGGCGGCTTGCCGTGTAAGGCAGCAAAGCCTGGAGAACATGAAAGCACAGCACAGGAGAATTGGACTCCCTATGAGCACACACCCATCCACCCCGAGCCCGGCACACAGTGGGTACTTAGTACTTAGTAAGTACGGAAAGGTTAGATGGATCGCTGAGCTGCTGCTCGAGGAAGGCAGAGCTCACCACCACCACTGCCTGCGGTGTCTGGGCCCCAGCTATTTCCCCCTTTGACATGGACCCTCTACCTGTAACTAGCGATGGCTCTTGCTAGTCAGTGTCCCACCTGCCTTCTCTGGGCCTAGGATGTTGGTGACAGAGTAGGCTGTTCCTGTATCATCCTTTTGGCTCTGATGTGTTGGTCACTTCTTATTCTGAAGAGCTCAAAGTATTGTCTCTACCATTACCTCACGTGTCCTCCTAATGACCCAAGGAAGGACAAGATGCTTCCAAAGACCAGGGGTTGGCAAGCTTTCTCTATAAAGGGCCATATGGCAAACATGTTACGTTTTGAGGGCCAAAGTTTCTGTCACACGCTCAATTCTGCCACTGTTGTGTTAAAACAGACACAGTAGGTAAACAAATGAATATGGTTGTATTCCAACAAAGCTTCTTTGGTAAAAACAGATAGTGTGCCAGATTTGGCCCATGGGCCATACGGTGCACTAGACTGTGAGGTCCATGAAACAGGGAGTGTATTTGTTTTTGTCTTGAGAGGGAATATACAGTGGTGGGTAAGCACATGGCCTGGGATCACACAGTCTGGGTTCAAATCCTGTTCCACCACTTCTTAGTTCAGTGTCTATGAGCAAGTTGCTTAATTTCTCATTATCCACATCTATAAAGTGTCTACCTTATTGTGAGAATTAAATGAGGTAATATATGCAAAGTCTTTAGAATAATGCCCATGAGTAAGAAGCATGTTGTGAATGCTAGCCATTACCCATTATCAGTTTGATCTATAACTAGAGGCCCAGTGCACGAAATTCATGCATGGGGGGTGTGTCCCTCAGCCCAGCCTGCACCCTCTCCAATCTGGGACCCCTTGAGGAATGTCCAACTGCCCAATCGGGCCTAAATGGGCAGTCGGACATCTCTCTCACAGTCTAGGACTGCTGGCTCCCAACTGTTTGCCTGCCTTCCTGATTGCCCCTAACTGCTTCTGCCTGCCAGCCTGTTTGCCCCTAACTGCCCTCCCCTGAAGGCCTGGTCATCCCTAATTACCCTCCCCTCTAAGCTTGATTGCCCCCAACTACCCTCCCTTGCAGGCCTGATCCTTCCCAATTGCCCTCCCCTGCTGGCCTGATTGCCCACCACTGCCCTCCCTTGCAGGCCTGGTCCCTCCCAACTACCCTCCCCTGCTAGCCATCTTGTGGCCATCTTGTGTCCACATGGGGGCAGGATCTTTGACTACATGGGGGCAGTCATCTTGTGTGTGGGAGTGATGGTCAATTTGCATATTGTTCTTTTATTAGATAGGATACTTAGCACAGTGCATGGCATGAGGAATGGACACCTCTGTAATGTCTCAGAGTGAGAAAAGAAGGGCACTGCATCCTGAAACCACATGGTTGACTTCCAGATTTCTGTCCTGTCTTCCGGAAGCTATCAGTGGCATACCAAGTTTCTGCTATAAAGAATTCAAGTTATTTATAGTCTCATCATTCCCTATAGGACAGCTTTCTTAGAGGTTCATTGCCTTCATTGGCCTCACCCAGTTCCAGCCCTCCTCTGTGATCCACAAAGGCCCCCTTGCTGGGCAGCAAGAAGGCCTCATGGGGCAGAGAGAGGTGCTGCCCCAGGGGGTGGACCTGCGTCAGCCAGCGGAGGACTGTCACCCAGAGTGGCAGTTCATTTGTTTTGGTTCTGGGTTGCATGAGGTCAGTGTGACCAGGGCTGGGTGACCTCTCCAAGCTCTGGCCACTGGTACTTCTTCATTTCCTCCCACAATTTCAACAGAGCAGGGCACTGGGAGAGCCTACGGGTCTTTGAAGGCAGGAAGTGTGAGTTTGGGTTTTACTTTGAAAGGAAAATGGCTGGTACTTTGCTCCTTGATGCCCCGATAGCATCTCCTGCTATCTCTGGTCTTTCTTCTCTCACCTTTTCCAGTGGAGTCTCTTAATATGAGGGTCACTGAGCACCATGAGGGCTTCTCGCTGCCCAGCAGGGGGCCTTTGTGGATCACAGAGGAGGGCTGGGACTGGGTGAGGCCAGTGAGAGCAATGAACCTGTAAAAGAGTGGACACCTGAGCTGGCATGTAAAGTGTGTGCTGATGTGTTTGTGCATCGTCCTCAGGGGAGAACTACAGCTTTGTTCAGATTTGCAGAGGTCAGTGGTCCCCAAAGGGTTAAGAAACTGATTACTTGTCCATTGAAGTGGAGAATTTTTCTGGGGATGTTTGGCTGAGAATTCCTTATCTGAGAACAGAGCTTTGTCTTTGGAGACATGTGGACATAGGGACAGGAGCCAGGGGCCTTGTTAGAGCCATCTGGCCTGCATGGACCTCGGGAGTTCTTGTAACACTCACCTTTTCCTGGAGTTACTGTTTCTACCCCATTTCTCTATATTACTAAAACAAAACTAAACTGAACAGAAACCACCGGCCAACCTCAAAAGAATGAGGAGACAAGCCACAGACTGGGAGAAAAATATTTGCAAAAGACACATCTGAAAAAGGACAGTTATTAGAAACATTCAAAGAACTCAGAAAGCGTAACAAAGGGAAAATTACCTGATTGTTAAAAATTGCTAAAAGCCCTGAATGGACATCTCTCCAAAGAAGGCAAAGAAGCAAATGAAGCATAGGAGAAGATGCTCCACGTCATACATTGTTAGGGGAATGCAGATCTCAGGATACCACTAGAAGGGCCAAGTTCGAAGCACTGCCAATACCAAGTGCTGGTGTGGGTGTGGAGCAACAGGGGCTGTCACTCATTGCTGGTGGGAATGCAAAAGGGTTCAGCCACTTTAGAAGACAGGTTGGGGGCACACTGGGGTGAGGGTGGGTGGGGCCTTGACCAGGGGTTCTTAAACTTTCGCCTGCTTTAGAACCACCTGGAAGGCTAGTTGAAAGTCATGGATCACTGACCCCACTTCTGGAGTTCCTGATTTGGCAGGTTTGAGGTGGAGCTCAGAACATGCATGTCTCACAAGTTCCCAGTGCTGCTGCAAGTCTAGATACCACACTATGAGAATCACTGCACTTTACCAAGCGCTTTAATAGTTTCAAAACTGGCACAGCCCTAGTGAATATCAGGCCTAGGAGCAAGGTTTACTTTTGCCTCCATTTTACAGACGGGCAAATAGAGGCTTGGAGAGCTGAAGTAACTTGCCGTGGATCACACAGTGGATGATGCAGGGGGTGCGAATCCAGTCTGCCTGACCCAAGGCCTGGTTCTCTCCTGAAGTTTCCAGCCTCCCAGTGCCCTCCGGGTCAGCAGAGGTCTGGACAAGTGGCGGACCACCTCTGGGCAACTGCCAGGCCTTTGACAGGCTGGAGGCCATGCCAGGGGCCCGCGGCAGCCCTGCCCCTCTGGTTGGGCTCACTTGCTCTCTTTGGCCTGGGGAAGGCGCTGTCTTCTCAGGCGCCCTCCCTCCCAAGCAGCAGCTGGGAAGTTGATGAATTGCACTAAACTGTGAGCCTCCTTGGGAGCCTGTTCCAGGATGTGCCTTGGAGGCTCCCTGAGAAGGCGACAGGCACGTGGCCTGCAAACGAGCTGCTCGCTCTCTCGCTCCTTCACTCCCTCGCTCGCTCAGCAGCTGCTTGGAGGCAGCGTGGGCCCTGCGCGGCCCGCCAGGGGAGCCTATTAGGAGCCACAACACTGAAAAGCACAGCAGAAGTGCTCCATTAAATCTGCTTAACCGGGGGAACTGCCTCAGCAGTCCTGGCTCTGCTAACCCTGCCTCAGTCTCCCGCCTGGATCCCCTCTCTCTGTCCCGCAGCCCTTCCCAGAGGGCCTGGGGCCAGAGCGACTCAGTTTCTGGCTGGAGCAGCTAAGAGGGTATCTGGAAGGATAGGGTGAGCCAGAGCCCAGGCATAGCAGGTACAAGGGGAATGCCCTATGCGCTGCCTGGGGTGCCTGTGGCTGTGCTGCTTGGTGGTCAGGGTGCCCAAAGCTCTGGACCCTGCACTTTAGAGGGGCACACTCTGCCTCTTTCACCTGTGACCTTCCCCATAGGGCCAAGAGGATGTGCCTATCCACGACTTGTAACCCCCCTTTGTACACAGGTGCCTGGGAACCTGCATTTCTTGCCCAGGTGGTCCCAAGTCGGTTTCTCGTGTCTGTAAGCATCTCCCCAGCACATCCTTTACTGGACTGTGTCATGGGGAGGTATGGGCAGAGCTTGGATGTCCACGTGTGTGTGTGTGGTCCCTCAAGGGTGGGAAGACGTGGGGAGCAGGCTGGGGCGAGAAGTCCTCTCTCCCCATCGCTCTCCGTGCCAGGGCAGAACTCCAAGGAGCCTGGGAATCTAAATTAAACTTTCCAGGCTGTGAGGATACATTTGTCAAGGAGAGTATATTTTATCTCACAGTTTGTTAGTTTGATTTATGACGGGGAGCGCTCTTGCACTTGGCCCTGCGAGTGTTCAGGGCGGGCCCCAGAGAAGGTGGTGGTGAGAGCGGCCTGGCCAGCGCCCTGCTTCCAGACTGCCGAGCCCAGGGTCAGGGTCAAGGATGAAGCTTGGTGCCGCCCAAGCCCCATGGAAAACACGCATCTGTCTTCTGGGATGAGAGGGACGGAGACCAGGGTGCTGCTGAGCTGGCAGGGGTCCCTGGTCTTGTGAGGACAGGGCCCTAATCCTAGACCTTTGACCACAACCTTGACCACACCTTTGACCTCTGCTGTCCCCCTTTATAACCTGGTACTTTCATCTCTTCTCCTGCCCAGTTGTCTCATTGTGTCCTCATTCCCACCCACACAGACATACACGAAGGGGTGCAGTGACTGAGGTGGGCACCTTCCGTGGGCTCTCCTGGGATGAAGGGTCTGCTGGACTGGGTAGGGTGGAGAGCCGGCTGCTGGGAGGGGAGATAGGTCCACCTTCATGCCTGCAAATGGGGAGTGGCGGGGAGAGGAGGGAACATTGGCGTCCCTTCCTGTATGGGCCAGAATCCAAACCTTCACCTACATGG